>CAXKVX010004020.1:0-16589 GCA_964058865.1 Eleocharis quinqueflora
GCTCCTGAAATTTATAAAAGAAAGAGAAAGCTTCCTTCTAGTACCCGCATCTCTGTTAAAGCATTTCTTCAAAACCAATTGGATTCAACAGAAACTCAGAGGCTTTCTATCAAAATAACTCAAAAATATATAACGCAAAATGGATCATAGCATTATATGCAAGGTATACTAACATGTCAATACTCTATAGTGCAAAACTAAAGCAAAATTTGAACCAATGTTTATTATTGTCCATCCCTACTACTCTGTTCATTGATAAAATTGTTTTCTTTTAACTGTGAGAATTTACATTTCAGCAACAGAGGTAACACTAAACTAAAAGATCCAAAGTAGTTGTAAAAGGAACAAATTCCAGTAACGGGTCATAAAGATGTATAGCATCTAAATGCTATTAACTCCCCATAAATTTATCACGAGGATACAATTCCAAAATAATTTGTAATTCCCATACGGTTTTCATCTTTCTATTTTACTGATAGAGAGTAAAAGTGCTATCTTTTGGACGAGCAAAATTTAAGGAGCATGGTGAGACTGTGAGACAGATTGGTGAATAATTCAAAACAGAGCTACCTCAGATGATATTAAACCCCAAAGGAAGAGAGTAATGTATCGATTAAATAAAAATGTAGACCTTGCATCATGAGCACGTTTGTTATCTAACTGAACATTTTCATCTGATTCACCCAATGGCGAGTCAAAAGTGGGATAAACCTCATCACCGAAATCTTCAAAGTTGTCAATATTAACATTCTGCTGCAGAAATACATAGACAATTCTGTTAAGCCTTCAAATGTTCTTAATAAATTTTTAAATTCCATGAAAAAGAAAAACACCTCAGATGAGTGCCCCATTGCATCCACAGCAGATCCCCCTTTTCTAGTAGCCCTATTCCAAAAGTAAAAGTAATTAATACAATATATTGACAATGGGAAAGTAAATCATTTATAAAACTACGATTAATACTTGTAATTAGTGCATGACAATTAGAAATAAACATCTGACATTGCTCTCTTAAGAATATTCACAGAATTCAATGAGAGAATGGAGCAAACTATATTTTATAGGGCAATTTCACAGCAGGAATTTGTAAGAATTGCCAGAAATATCAGAAACTTGCTAGCCCACAGATAGTGATGCCATATAACACAAAATTACATGATTGTAAAAAATATAAGCTGCTGACTATGATATTGTAATGTCAGCCAACTCAATCATTATTAAAATGCACAAGATATCATTAAATAATAAACTGAGATTAGAATCAGTTAGTATTGGCCAAATTTGAAGTCCTAACCACTCAGTAAAACGTCACCAACAAAAAAAAGCAGAAATTGAAACTAATAAAGCCAAGTCGTTTGGCCTGTTGCAGTGGTCTTTCTTCAACCTCTATCATTGCATTCCGCAATGATGCATCCCTAATGGTGTTCTAACAAGAGGCTAGTGCCTTTCAGGTCAGTTCCATCTCTCAAAATATCCATTTCTGTCTGCTCGTACCACAAGGAGAAGCAGACGACATACAAAGAAGAGTTGCAAGGCCTGGGTCACACCAGGTCAGGTTGGGTTCCTCTGAAAGTGGGGATGAACAAGACTTTCGGACCAGGATTTCACGGCAATACCTGGCCTGAGATACCGTGCTTCCAGCAAACCTGACCCCATAGCACGGATATTTTATATATATGATATATCTGAATTTACATCTTTTATTTAATGATTTCTGATCAATCTTAAAAAGAAAGAAACATTAAAATCTTCTTTAGTCTATCACATCATGTTAAAACATTTTTTCTTGACTAATAAAATAAGTAAATGACACAGTATATGACCAAAATACTATTACTATAGTTCCAAGAGAAAACAGGTTTACTGGAGATGTGGCCATTTGGCCGATGTATGCCCAACCCTGCTCTTGGACCTATGCAATCCAACCTGACAGGCGTTGGGATGAACAGGTTGTTCCCAACATATCTACCTCTCACTCAATTTAATTCCAGAACGAAAAAATGACAGGTTTTCCTCTGCCTCCGTCCTTATCTATCTGTTAAGAGTTCCCTCGTATCTACTTCTCACTCAATTTACAAACAAAAAGAGGATGAAGAAAGAAACAACAATAATTGCAATTTAGCTTCTCACTGTTGTTGTCCTTCCCTCTTCGGAGGATTTAACTACAGATTTACAATATCATAAGGAGAGAGTGAATCAATGTATCGGAACAAATTCAGAAATTCATTTATCCAGATTAAGTTAGAGAAGTTAACTACAGATTACTGTTATATAATCAAAACAAGCTTGAAACCGGATACTGGTAAGAAAGGAATGGATTATAAATTTAGTAATTGTAATCATTACAAAAAAAAAAAGAACCACGGAAACTGCCATTAACTCAGGAGTAAAAACTAGCGGAACTAAAATATCTACAAGTTAAATAACACCAAGTATCCATCTGACACTCAGCCCTGACCTCATTACTCACTTTATTTGGATGCTAGAGCTCCAAAAGCGTCTCGCAAAACAAATCCGCGAGATTTTTATCAAAAGGGTTTAAAAAAATTACCTTTTCTAGGAAAAAAAAAGAGGAGAGAAGCGCGAACGGGAGTGAGGAAACGACTAAAATGGCACTCGACTGACAGTGCTCGCAACCTCGGATCTGGTCGTGAGGTCGACCGAGTGAAATACCTCTGCGTTGGAGCGGATCTAAGCGAAAATTAGGCCAATTTCCCCGGCTCGGTAAGCCGAACGAGGTTTGGGAATGGAGAAATGGAGAAACAAAAAGAAAGGAACCAGCAGCTGACGTGGAGGGAAAATTTATCGTAATTGTACGGTGTTCGTATCCCTTTCTCTACCAAATTCATTTCCGTATTTCCGTTTCGGATCTGTTCGTTTGTATTTAAAACAGTCACTGAAAACTGTTTTCTGTGGAATGTGATTTTCTGTTTGTTCAGTTGGTAAGAAGAAATGTTGCTTTTGAAAGTCACTGAAAACTATAATATATAATATATGATGAGCATGGCTAAAATAATATGCATAATACACTACATAACGTACTATGCGTCCATTTGTATGATATCACCGGTTACATAACAGTAACACTCAGGCGATGCCTAATTTACCGTACAAGACCTTCCATTTTATGTCTATTCCAATTTCCGAAATTTCCACACAGCAAAAGAGACACAGGCCTGAAGTCCCTCCAGCCCAGTACCCAGTAACCAATGGGCCCAAAATTACACCAAGTTTCAGAATTCACAGAATTCACAGAATTCACAGAATTCACAGAATTATTACTAACGTGGCGCCACTCTGCCACATACTGTTCGCTTCTCGTTTCTCTGGACTGGAGAGAGCCAGAGAGGAGAGGACAGAGATAAGACAGTGTAGAAGGAAAAAAAAGGGAACCTACTAAATCAGCGTGAGAGGAGAAGGTCAGAAGGAAGGCAAGTCTAGCACAGATACAACTGCAACGAACTCAGTCATGGCACAAGCATTTCTGCCACCTGCTCCTTTGCTACGTCTCTCTCTCTCCACCAATTGTACCATACTCCAGTGATGGCACAAACACTTCTGGCACGCACCAAATATAAAATTAATTCTTAATCTAATATAATTTTGCCAATGTTGTCTCAGGTAGCTCCATTGGATGTACAACAGTGAGGAAATTTGGTCTTCTCCGGCACTCATTGTCTTTCGCTTCTTCCCTCAACCAAGGTTCTTGCCATGTTAAATTATTAATTAAATTACTCTCTTGTAGTTAGCTATTCAATTTTTCTCTTTGTGTTCTTAGAAATTTAGTTCTGGCCTTGGGAACTTTAAAATGTGTGTTCAGGGTAATTTCAGATTTCAGGACATTTCTATATATGGACTTTGTCAGGTTCAGGTTCTGTTTGGTCGAGTTTAGGAGGCTGTACAGTTTCGGGATATAATCTCTGTGAATTTCTTGGGGAGTTGCAACAGATAATTCTTTCTTTTTATCAAGTTGGATTTTTTTTGCTGGGTGAGTCAGTTTAGGAGTCATATCTGATGGTGTTTGAGTGTCACAGTGCCAATTTTGCTTGCTTATGTTTCGAATGTTGTCACAATTTTGTGTACTTATGTTCTGAATGTTGCCTTTTCAAAACTAGTTGTGTTGCATGGTTCTTGATTGGAGAACTGGATGGTTTTTCAGGCGTGGTCGAATTTTGCCTAATTTTCTAATTAGATTTTATGCCAGTAACCAATTAAATCTGCAAATTCTTCTCCTGTAGTTATTTTTTATCATCAGTCTAATCCCAAGTTCCTTTGCTGAATAATACCATCAGAACTAGTGGAAGGTTGCATTGATGCAATCCAGGAGTCGTTTAATTTTCTAATTAAATTTAATAAATGATAAGATTTTAGTTAAAAATTTGACTAAAATTGGAAATTTTTATTAAAATTTTGTATAATTTGATCAAAAATTGAATTGTGGCATCTTTATAACATTAAAATTAGAGATACTTGCAAATCGCCCCCCTAACTTTTCTTTTCTGGTTCCGCCCCTACTTGCTCCAAATTCCAATTACTTCCTGAAGAAAATATATAAAAAAAAAATCCTTTGCAACTTTTCATTTGCAGCTTGTGAATAAATTTACTTACTTGGGGACACTAATTATAAAACGACAATAATATAATGAAGAAATAACTATATTTACAGCTTTTCATATGAATGCACGTACAAGAAAGGCCGGGTCCCGAGTGAAGTGCTTCTCCATAAGGTCTGAGCAAAGTACAAATGAGAGCCAAGGAGCCAGTGTATGGCTTGGACGTGCTGCCATGATTGGTTTTGCAACTGCTATTATCCTTGAAGTCTCTACCGGAAAAGGTCTCCTAGAGGTATCTAGATTTCTATATATTTTTTATTTATTTTGCTCAATAGGATTGGTGTCATGACCGTCTTATCAAAATATCTTTAGGCTACCTAGTTACTTTGCATGTCAGGCGTCAAGATTACTCTAAATTGCCTGAAATTGCTAACACCAATCCAAAACATTTTCTTTTGTTTGGTTCGACACTTGAATAAAGTTGTGAATTAAACATAATTTGTATAATTAGCCTCCAAACAACTCTGAAATTAGAAGGAATAGACTGGAAATTTGTATGCATGAGACCAAACTAACACCGACTAAATGGGAGTTCTTCATTTTAAGTGAACTGATCAGAATGCTTTCCTCAGAATATTGGGCTTGCAACACCACAACTTACACTGGCGCTCTTTGTGACGGCACTTGTCATTGGTCTCGTTGCATTGTTTCTCTTTCAATCTGCATCACGTGAGTAAATGCTCTTTAGATGTAGTTGCTGTAAGATGTATATCTGTGTGTGAAAGAACAGAAATGTCTCCGTGTTCTTTTGTTTTGTTTTTTCCCACATTTTCTATTGTACTGACAGGAGAGAATGGTGTTAAATTATGAGGATTACTGATTAAATATAATCAGATACCTCAAATATTATCATCACTCATAGCTATTATTTACTCTTTTTAATGTTTTGCTAGATGGTCCAAGTCTTGATGTTGCCATCTATTTGTTCGATACAAGTATGGTGTAATTTATGTCATAGTACCTTTTAAAAATAGTTCATTTGGTAATACATTTGTGTTTGCCGTTAGGGCAGATGTTTCATCTACCACATTTATTTTGCATCCATCAGTTTTATAAATTACTACACGAGTTTTATTGTTTAAAAATTATGAAAATAATTTGACTTGCCAGTTGTATTCATCCCAACTGCTCATCATTGGCATCATTGTACTTGCCTCACAATACTGCTAGTGTCATTTCTGCTTTTACATCAATTAACCGTTATTTATACTAGTTCTGTCCGGTTGTCATGTGATTAAGCGGGTTGGAATTCAATAGGGAATGGGATCGCAACAATGTAATTGACGGGAACCACAACCAGCTCGGGAATGGTTTGAAAATGCTCATAATTAAAGAGTGTTTGGTTATACTGTGGAGACAAATGTCGAAAATTTTCTTTTTCTTCTTCTAGCTTTATGTCAGTGCAAATTTTCTTGTTTCAGTTAGAAACCATAAGTAGGAAAAATAGTCTTTTGAGAGTCATATTCTACAATTGGAGGCACAGCTGAAAGCATATCTTACTGCTGCTCATTGAATTGAATAGTCGTACCAAATAGTGCAGCATATCATTAACACCAGTGTATATCAGTTAGCTTACAAGAAAAGTATCAGCATAGATCTGATATATCAGTTACTTTGGTGCATCAGAAGTGTCTGATATATAGTGATGTTGTGAAAAGTCCATAATGCTTCTACTTACTTTTTATCACTGTATAATGTATATAATTGATTATCGATTTACATTCTGATAAGAAAAAAGTTGGTACTTGCTTCCCTCTATCCCAATTTGTAAATGAGGATAACAAGAGAAGTTAATGCAAAATATTGGTTCATGAAAAACAACAACAACAACTAACAAATTCTGGACATGCTTGCCAGTAAACTTAGAATCAATTTGTTTACGATGAAATTTGACACGGTCTCAGCTAAAAGTCTGCTTACAAACAAAGTGTTGTTTTTTTTTGGTCATTTATATTATATTAAAAAACGTTTAAAGATTCTCATTTGAGATTATCTTTGTTTGACATTTTCGTATATCGAAAAGGATGTATTATCAAAAATATCCTTGTGATAGTACGGCTTGGATTAAACTATCGCTCATATTTTGATCATCAACACCACGCGATGTTGGAGTATTAGCGCCGCAGATTATCGCTTCTACGACATACCTCTCTCTCTCGATCTCGATCGAAACAAACACCCTTGATCTCCCCCGCCCCACCGACCACCGCTTGTGATTGGTTCAGTTTGGGGTCGACGATGTCTTCTCTGTTCACCTCCTAGCTGCTTGGACAGGTTTTATGAGCAATTAGTAAATCTGAAATTGCCATACCAGTTCAATGTTTCCTGTATCAGTGCTGAACATATAGTTACCCTTACCCATTGGAAATCTGTGTGTATCAGATTGTAGAATCTTTTCAGAATATAACCCAACCTGATTATTCTTTCTTAGGAAAATCGAAAGGTAAAAACCAGCCCGAAGTAAATTGCAAACAGGCTGATCTTGAACATGAAAAGAAAAAGAAAACAGAATACTTTCGATGATTGCCTGAGAAAATGACCATGCTGAGAGGAGGTGGTGAGATAGGAGATGAAGTACGTTGTAACTGTGGGTAACTGCCTGCCCGGACCCCGGAGGAATGTTCTAATTAATATCAAGAGCTAAATTGGTCAAAATTAATGTTGTAAACCTCACCTCAGTACGTACGTAGTACGTTGCAGTGGTTTGCTGCAACTCCGTATATTTTAATTATTTTTCATATATATCATGCATGTATCGTTAGTGTTTTGTTTTCATTGCTACCTACTTTGCTTAATTATTTTAATTATTTTTCATATATATCATGCATGTATCGTTAGTGTTTTGTTTTCATTGCTACCTACTTTGCTTAATTATTTTAATTATTTTTCATATATATCATGCATGTATCGTTAGTGTTTTGTTTTCATTGCTACCTACTTTGCTTAATTATTTTAATTATTTTTCATATATATCATGCATGTATCGTTAGTGTTTTGTTTTCATTGCTACCTACTTTGCTTAATTTTTCTAATCTAGCTAACTAGCTAGCTTGATTATGTTTCTCATATTAATTAATGTCCTGACGCTATAATATTAATTAACCCTTCAAATTAGAAAAATTCTAAAAATGGAATTTTTTTTTATTCGACAAGATTATGATATAGATAAATTATTGAGCTATTTAAATCGAAATTTCAGATTCTAAATTTTTAAATTTGACCCTTAAGCGTTTCACCCGAAGTGCTTATGGAAGCACGCTAGCCATACTCTCTATATATATATGAGCATGGCTAAAATAATATGCATAATACACCACATAACGTACTATGCGCCCATTTGTATTTAATTTGGTCATTAAACTGATATTTAAGTTGCTCAATAAATTCTTCATATCAAAATCTTGTAGGAAATAAAATTTCGTGATTTTTATAACTTTCTTGCTATTTTTTAAATATTTTTTAAAAACAGCCCAGAAATGACCCTTTTGTAGTATTAAATCTGGACTATTTTTAAAAAATATTTAAAAAATAGCTAGAAAGTTCTAAAAATCACGAAATTTGATTTCCTACAATATTTTCATATGAAGAATTTATTGAGCAACTTAAATCTCAATTTAATGACATATATCTATATGCATAGTATAAAATGGGGTGTACTATGCATATTATTTTAGCCATGCTATATATATATATATATATATATATATATATATATATATATATATATACATAAAGATGCTATCGTGCTTCATGAAGTAGATGGATCTCTTGCTTCATGCCTTTAAAACCGTTAGATTGAAACTTTCTAGCCATTCATTTGGGTGCCTTCTTAATATTACGAATGTAATGGTACTATTCCCCTCCTTTGGGGTACTCTTTCCTCCTTTATCGCCTATACTAAGTACACGTCTCCCAAACTTCAAGCTTTTCGATTTCAATTTATCCTTCTCTCTTCTTAAATTAATTTTATGACTGTTCCATCCCTGTTTTCCTAGAAATTATGAAAGAATTTAGAAAGCCATGAAAGATACTAACCAAAAATTAAGCTCTGATACCAGAATGGTGCCTTACAGATCGATCTTCAAACTTCGCAGGCCACTGAGGACGCGGGATAGTAAGAAGATAAGTGCGGAATAGCGAATTTGAAAGAAGAAATTTGAAAAGTTGGAATTTTATTGATACTTAAGTAAGAGAAGTAAAACTTGCTGGTTCTCAGCTTGTTTTGCAACTCTGAATACAAGCTCTTATATAGAACTAGAGACTCAGATTTTGGAATCTCAATTATCACATCGAGTGCTCATTGGGCCCCATCGACATGTGAATAAAGGGATTTCCACATAACTTTGTCTCCTAAAGAAAACAAATGAGTGGATATCTCAGTTATCCCACTACCGAAAGTAAATAAAGGTGTCTTTATCATTAAGCACTACACACTCAATTCCAAGCTTAGTGGGCATTATCATCTGTCCACTATAAAAAGTAAATAAAGTGTATGCTAAGTGGGTGGCTCCAATCCATCCACCTAACAGAAGCACTCACAAACACTTAGTAGTGGCTATCTTATCACGCCACCTGCATAAGAAAACAAAACAAAAGAAAGATGCTCACAATTAAGTGACTCAGACCTAAAAAGTCAGCAGTTACCCATAGGACCCTGCCAGACTGAACCTTAAGATTTATTTATCAAAATTCAGCAGTTTTCATGAACTTCTGCTAAACTTTGGGACTCACCACAGCTTCCTTAATTTACATTTTTACAACATTATTAAGAAAAGCTTTAAAATCTTTTTCCATCCTTTTAAGCATTTCAAGCTGTTTCTTTAAGATCCAATAATTATCAGTTAGGATACAGTCACTGCGTTGGTAAGGCTTACAGTACTTCTCCTCCCTGTTAATTATGGAAATCAATTGCTGAATGTGCACCAGGATGTGTCGCATGTGCATTTCCTTGGTGTCGGACAATCTTTGTGCGTTCTCACGCCATTCTTTGAGGCTCTGGTTTGGTTTGCTGATGTAGGCCTCGAACTGTTGTGCGTGTAGTTGATCTGCATTGATAAGGGGAACAAGTTTTCGATCTTCTCCTGAAGGGATTGGGTTAATTCCTTCGGGGCTGGCACATTGTTTTCCTCTTTGTTGTGCATTTCGTCTAGTATTGGACCCAATTTCTCGAGCATCAGCCCTTGCTGGTCTGTGAGACATTGTGTGTTAAGGGCAACAGTTGTAAATCTCGAGAGAGTATCTGCTAATGAGTTGAGTCTTCCTTCAATATGCTCAAAGTTCACCTGTACTCCTGTACCTGTTACAAAATCAACAAACTTAACCCATCGAACGCGCGATGGTTTATTGTTAGATGACTTGTTATAAAAACTTATTATCGCCTGACAATCTGTTCTAAATGTGATTTTCGGCTTGTCCAAATAATGGATTTTCATGACCGATAATGTTTCCATACAAGCGTGAATTTCTGCATCAATTGTTGATTTTATAACATCAAACTTGCCACTGACATATGCACAGACTTTCTCGGTTGATCTGGGGTCATTCTTTTTCGGTTTCCATTTGCAGACTCCACCCCATCCTTCCATGCAACCGTCTTTTCTAGTATAATGTATGCGTCCTCTGGCGGAAAACTCAAATCTGGCAAATTCTGGACCAGTTCCTGAATTTGTTTTATTAAATTTATATCTGAGGCTTTCAATCTTTTATCTCCATGTGGGCTGACTTTAGAGTAAAGAGGACCAAGCAAACTTCCCAATTTCGGGATGTAGGATCTAGCACAATTCAAAATTCCAAGCCATGAACTTATACCATTTTTCTCTTTGAGTTGTTCTATATCAAAGTTGGCTATCTTTTTAATGATGTGTGGTTGGAGCTTAATTTTTCCTCTATTGATCTGTGCTCCTAAAAAGTCAATCTCAGGTACAGCGATTTTCATCTTAGTTGGTGATAGTACTAAACCGTGTTTTTCACAAATAGCTAACATCACCTCTAGATGTTGTGCATGTTTCTCCTCGTTTTCCGAGAATACTAGAATATCGTCAATGTACACTGCAATAAATGCCTCTGTTCCTCTAAAACAATTATCCATTTTTCTTTGAAATATTGCGGGGGCATTCTTCAAGCCAAACGGCATAACCAACCATTCATATAACCCTCCTGGGACGATAAAAGCCGTCCAAGGGATAGATTCAGGACTCATGGCTACTTGGTGAAAGCCACTTTTAAGATCAAATTTGGAAAATATTCTGCTATTACTGATCTTTTTAAGGATTGTGTTTATACCGTCTTGCATACCCATGGGGAAACTATAAGTAAAGGGTATTCTGAATTTATTCTCGCCAATTGTCATCTGGCCACCCTTTAGTTTCTTATTTGCCATCTGGGTTGAGTTAACTCCTATTATTTGTACCGGGTATGGACTGGGTTCCAGGGCTTCTTCTGGTCCTGCTAGTTGATCAATTGAACAATTTGTTGCACCAGTATCTAAAATTGCCCTTATTTCAAAAGGTTTTACATTAGTGATTTCAAATGTGACAATTAAGTTGTAAAGACGATTAAAGATTCTTTTTTTCTCCGGGTGTGGTTCAGAGGTTCCTGCTTTATAGGAAGATTCATCAATTTCGAATAAAACATTTACTCCCTCATCTCTCATCTCGTCTTCTTCTCCTATCTCATCTTCCTCTTTTGTTGAGAGATCTTCAAAATCATTAGTTAAATTCCTGATTAGATCTTTCTCTCTTTCCTCTTGTAATGTATGTTTTAATTTTTCAATTTCGCCCTCAAGATACACAATATAATTAGTCAATTCCTTTGTTAGTGCATCTTTAATATTGTAAGGTCTTGACTGTAAAGAAGTCTTTGGTTTGACCTGCTTTCCAAAATAAAATGGGGCGCATAATGAACAGACCGAGAGATTACATTCTTTACACCCTATACCGTATTTCAGTTTAATTGTTAATTTACAGAAGCTACAACTCCTTTGAACTTCTGTTTCTTCAAAATTATGCTCACAGGATTCTTGTTTTTCGGGTAATTCGACTTTGCTTCTTCAACCGAAGTCTGTAATTTGTAGCATCAGATTTGATTCCATAGGTAATTCCTCTAAACAAGTTCGCACCTGATACTCTGTGTTGTCAGCTTCTCCTTCTGACAGGCTGCAGATTGCATCACTGTCCGGCTCGTTTAGATCCACTGAGACAACATCAAGGTCATCTGGTAAATCCAGATCGTTCATTACTGTGGCTCTTACTATGTTACCTTTCTTATTCCTGCATTCTCTGGCAAAGTGTCCTTCTTCTCCACAGATAAAACACTTGCATTTACGTACTCTTTCTGCGTGCTTTCGTTTAAATACCCTCACATGTGAATCATGACGTTTTCTTTTGTAATTTCTAGCCTTTCTTAACCCATATTTCTTTCTATTATTTTGATAGTATCCTGGGATGGGTATTTTGTTACATATCGTTAAGTCCTTTAGGCTTCTTTGTAACGCAGCCTTTTTGCACATCTCGGCTAGGTACTGATAAGAGAAATGAATTCTGGGGATTACCCCAACTGTATTTCCTGGGAATTTCTTTTGAAAGGCTTGTTCAAGTTCTTTCCCAATTAGCGGTGCATCTTTCTAAAGAATTTTTCAGATAGATCGGGGGATATATATATTCTTCCTGATTTTGCCGCTAATATTTTAAAATCATTCATGTAAAAGAATAGATCTTTCACGTGTTCACATGATAGACTTTCCAAATCCTGATACGCTCTGTCTTGTTCATCAGTAGTTCCCTGATATGGATCTTCCAGAATTAATACTCTTCTAATCTGAGATATTACGTTTTGCGTATCATATGCCACTGCTTCTAAGGCTAAGTATTCAGCCTCAAAGGCCATTCGCCATTGGATCCAGATTTTCTTTTCTACTTCGCCTAATAAGTTTTCGATGAATTGTATTTTAGCTTTATTATTATCGAAGTTTCTTTCACTTATTAGGTTTAACGTTATTGATTCCCATCTTGAAATGACATCATTGTATAAGCCAATATCTTCTAGCAAGACTAACATTGCACCCTGCTTTTGCGTAGCAGTTAGTAAGTTCCACTGCTCATTTTGGTGTGATCCGATTCCTCCGAATAAACCTTTTGGTCTTTGCATGAATCCACTTCCTGATAATTCATCATCATTCCTTAATCTACCTGGTGGGTAATTTATTCTTCCCATCGTTGGATCGGGGGGTAGATTATAATTTGATGTTATCGATGAAGATAAAACTGTGTTTTGGACAACGGGTTTTTCAAGAAATTATTTCAGGATAGGATAATCTAATTCTGATTTTTGTCCCAAAACGTATACAGTTTCGGTTTCAAAAGAAGACTTGTTCTTATCTCCACCACCTTCCGCGAAAGGATTTACGAAATCTTCTTCGTTTTCTTCATCACTTTGGTCCCATACATGACTATCTTGTTCCACTTCTACTTCAGCCAAACTGGCGATTAGCTGAATAGCTCCCCAGTACGCGTCATCATCTTCTATTTCGTCATCGAACACGTTTACAAATAGTACCAAGGCTGTTTCTTCTTCTGACAGTTGTTCTTCATCATTAGTCCCAACTGTTGGTCCTTGAGATGGTTGTGTAGCAGCATAATTTTTGAATTTTAATAAAATTGTTCTGTTTGATCTCGTGAGAATCATAGCATCTTGTGGATGCTGTACTTCTGCTACACGCGGCGGTCTAATAATCCACCTTGATCCCCTTAATCCTTCCGTGGTATGTGATTGTTCAGGGATCGCTTGGACACCTCTACTAGTTAGGTAATCAGAAACTCTTTGCACATTATATCTAAAGCTGGTGTAACTTGTATTTGATAGTCTACCTATTAATGATCTTGTTAATAATAGGTTGCTCTCTCCAGCTTGCCAGTTTTCATACTCATGTGTCTGAACTACCAACTGTATATGGTTAAAGAAATCAGCTATACTAAGCATCATGTTAGGTGCTAAGTATGCTAGTTGGGTTCCGATAGTTAAATCCATCTCCATTGTTCCAATTATGGATCTATCGTCTGCTCATCGGGTATTTCTTATCACTACAAGGGCGTTTACACCTACTTCTCTACGATGTAAAGTATATAATCTTATCATTATTAGCCCCAAGTGTAAATGTTGAAATCTTGATCCCTATATCTCTTCGTAACTCCGTTGGGTAATAAATGGTAATTCTAACTGTTTTCCATCAGTTACGAGGATTCGTTGGTCAGAGTAATGTTGATACACCCTATGTTGAGTAGCAGTCCAGCCATCTTGATAAAGTGTTTCTGCTGGTACTGACTGTGCTCTTCTGAACTGGGATATGTTTAATTCTGCGTCAGGATTTAATTGGCTCTCCAAACTCCTGTTGTACCTAATCTGTCTCCTTTCAGGTAACCTTCTTTGTATTTCTTGTCGTAGTCTCTGGTTACGTCTATAATTTCGGATTTGATCCTCAATTGTTGGAGTTTGATTCTCATTACGGCTTTGTTGTTCTCGTTCTGAGATAGATGGTCGTGGTTCCATCACAGTCTCAGTACGCGTTGTGTTCATTTTAATTTCTTTTTCTCTTCTTCAAAAATTTTTAGTGGATCTTTGAAGACGTAGAATGGTACTTTCTTTTTCTTTGGTTTAGGGATTGGTTCTCCTAAACTCAATTTCTCTAAATTCTTCTGTAATTCGTCAAGGGTATTAGTTATATCAGAACTCGTCCCGGCTGACGTTTGATCAGCTACGACTTGCCTGATACTTCTAATGGCTTCTTTACAATCCTCCAAATTTTCAGTAAGTCTTACCAAGAGTTGGATTATAGTGTTATTTTGTTTAATTATTGTCGTAGTACCACTTCTTGATTCAGTTGGTTTAACAAAACCGCCGCGGGTTCTTCAATAGATTCGGTGGCTTTTAGGGCTTCTATGTAATTTGAGCTTTTTGACGTAATTCTCCAATCACTCATATATTAAAATTCGGTTAAGTATGTGGTTTGTTGGCTTTTAATTTCAAGTTTTCTAGGTTCACAGTTCAGGATTGGTCATGATGAAATCGAATAGTTGAGAATATGTGAAGCAAAACTCCCTTTTGCTTCTTGAAGCATAATAGCATAGCTCTATATATATATATATATAGAGTGAGGCTATGGTGTTCCGCAAAGCACGGCTTTGCGGAACACCATAGCCTCACTCACTCTCTCTCTCTCTCTCTATATATATATATAGAAATGTTATGGTGCATTACGAAGCCAAGATTAGTTTTGGCATCACGCTCAAATTTTAAATTTTAAAATTCAAACGGTCGATCAAAACCGTTCAATGTGATCTTTATATTTGAATCTTACTATAAATCAAAATTTTCATTTTTTTCGAGTTTTTTTACTATTTTTAGAGGGGTGCAAAATCAGTCATATTGAATGGTCAAAAAATCATTATATCAATACCTTCCTAAATATAGTAAAAATATTCTTAAAAAATGAAAAACTTAGGGTCCGTTTGGCATTTCAAGGATTAGAGGTAGAATAGCTAATAAAATAGAATAAAGTTTAGAATAGTGTGATTTTGGATTAGAGATAGAAGAGTGGTAGAATAGCTAATCAATGTCGTTTGGCACTTGCGATTTTGGAATAAAATAGTTGAAGTGTGATTATATGATAATAACATGATATTAAGACTAATAATATGATCATATATTAATAATAAATAATAATAATAATATTATTATTATAATAAAAATAATAATAACAATAAATATAATAATATAATAATATTAATATAATAATATAATATTATATTATATTATCAGAGCATGGCTAAAATAATATGCATAGTACACCCCATTTTGTACTATGCATATAGATATAGGTCATTAAATTGAGATTTAAGTTGCTCAATAAATTTTTCATATGAAAATATTGTAGGAAATCAAATTTCGTGATTTTTAGAGCTTTCTAGCTATTTTTTAAATATTTTTTAAAAACAGTCCAGATTTAATACTACAAAAGTACCATTTCTGGGCTGTTTTTAAAAAATATTTAAAAAATAGCAAGAAAGCTCTAAAAATCACGAAATTTTATTTCCTACAAGATTTTGATATGAAGAATTTATTGAGCAACTTAAATATCAATTTAATGACCAAATTAAATACAAACGGGCACATAGTACGTTATGTGGTGTACTATGCATATTATTTTAGCCATGCTCTATATTATCATATTATAATAATATTATTATAATATAATATAATATTATTATATTATTATTATTATATTATTATTATAATATAATATTTTATTGTTATTATAATATTATATTTATAATAATAATATAATAATATTATATTATAATAATAATATAATAATATTATATTATAATAATAATACAATAACAATAAAATTATATTGTATTAATATAATATAATAATAACAATAATATAATAATAATATAATAACAATAAAATAATAATAACAATAAATATAATAATATAATAATAATATAAAAAAATATAATAATAATATAATAATACAATAATAACAATAATATAATAATAATAATATAATAATGTAATAACAATATAATAATAACAATAAATATAATAGTATAATAATATAATAATAGTATAATATAATATAATAATAGTATAATATAATAATAATACAATAATAACAATAATATAATAATAACAATAAATATAATAATATAATAATAATATAATCATATAAAATATAAAATATAATATCATAATAATATTATTATTATGATATAATAATAATATTATAATAATATATTAATGACACTAATGAATAATAATAATAGTAAACCCGCTATTAAAATATACTAACACTAAACCGAATTTTATTCCACAATTGCTAATCCGCTATACCACCATATGGTTGGTATAGCGGATTAGCTAATTCGGGCTCTATTCCAAAAAAATAATCCTTGTTTGGCAACACTCAAAATTTGGAAT
>CAXKVX010004021.1:0-13991 GCA_964058865.1 Eleocharis quinqueflora
AGTCAGTGTAGATTGTACATATAGAGAGGGAAGGTTCATAGGGTTTATACCATTTTTTTCTTTTACATTATTTTTCATTATATAGACTTGCAAAATAATTGAAAGATGCAGAGAAATAGCTGATTAGCTTCTATTGTATTTTATACGTTTTTCTCTTCTTTCTATGAATATATCACTTTGAAGTTAGAACTGTAGAAAAGTTAATGAAATCTTCTTCTTTATTTTTAGTTGCCTTCCTAACAAAAGTTTAGCAGAAAACCTGACAGGCATATATATTCTTCGTCAACATTATAACAACCAGCTACCTTATGTGCTGACGCCAAAACATGTACCTGTTATCAACTAAAGTCAGTACCAGCCAATATGCAATTGCCTGGTATGGCAGTAAAGTTTTGTTTGAGACTCCCAACAACAACAAGTCATATCCATTATTAATAATTAAATAGTTTGGGTACAGAATAGTTAAAAAACACACAAATTTAAGAGTAAATATACATTCACATAGATAAATAAGAAATCATAAATCTTTACTAACAGTGAAATGTTCCCTTAACATGTCCTTCAAATTTATGTCTCCGGTTTTATCTCCCTTCGCTTTCTTCCAAAACGAATTCTGCTAAGCAGTCCCTTACCTTCCTTTTGCCTCTTAGGTACCAACTGTATCACAGCATCATTTTCAGTCACTTTTCTGATCGATTCTTCTCCATTTGCCTGCTCAGCTGTTAAGGCCTCTAATTTCTCCCTTTCATCTGAATTTTCTTTCTGCGCACTATCTTCAGTTAGAATTTGGTACAGAGAGCAACTCTTCTGATCTGATTTTTGAGTGAGAATGGAGTTGAAGTTTTGGTTTGAAATGTTGGCATTCTTTTGCTCTGACATGGCTTGGAGCTGCTTGTTGATGTTTTGCATTTCTTCTTGGCACTCAGCTAATTTCTTTGAGGCTTCCGTTACATCAGATTCCTGAAAGGGTAAAACAGTCATTTTCATTTTATATTGAGTACTGTCAGATTGGAAAATAAATTGTTTGTAATACCAAAAGTTTAGTTATAAATTGTGATTCAAAAATTCAAATTTGTTTTCTTTTCTCCTTTGATACAAATGAGGTGCAGAGGTGCTCGTACTGAAAACAATGCTTTATACAGTCGATGAATTGTAGCCACTAGCCAGGACTAGTAGTTGCATCAAATTTTGTACTTCTTACTTTTAGTCTGTTCTCTGATTTTTTTTGGGGTAGGGGGGCATCATCCTGTATAACTGTACTGGTACTGGTATGTCAAAGTTCAGGATAGAATGGTGAATCTGAAGCAAGATACTTACAAATTGAAGTTGCTTCTTTTCTTTTTTTGTATCATCACTGCATTCAACACACAACTTACACATTAGAAGGATAATAAGCTTAGATGGACAACGAAAATAGAATGGAGAAAGGAGCAGAGCATAGTTTACCTTTCTAGTGTAGGCTCTGATTCAGATTCAAAGCTCTTCTTAACATCCGTAAGTACATCGACTTCCAACTCATCTGCACCCTTCAATAATTCTTTCTCATCATTTCCCTGTTCTAGTTTGAAATTATCATCTTTCTCACCAATTTCTCTGTTGACCTTCTCATCACATTTTTTCTCAATCGCATTATTTGCACCACTTGTCATTTTTGTCTCCTCTGAATCTAGGTCATTACTGCCTTGTGATTCAACCTCTTCGAAGGGCTTATCTGTAACTTCTAAATTCTTGAGGTCAGGTTCGCAAGTTTTCCTTGGGGAACTATTTTCTTCAGCTGCACAAAGATCACTACTTTCTGGCACCGCAGAGGCTTTATCTGAAACTTCTGTACTTTTGAGGGCAACCGTGAATTTTCCCACATCATCTTCTCCCTCTTTATAGAAGCCAGTGTTTTTCAATGCAACAAGGACCTCCTCAATGATTTTCTTTACACTCAGTTGTATAACATAATGCTTTTTTATTATAACCCTTACAATATCCTTCAACCAACCAGGGTAACTTTGAAACTGGTCCTCTCCAAATCCAAAATCCGAATTTGGTCCTTCTAGTTTCTCCTCTTTAAAATGCTCTAACTCTGACATAAAAGTAGTTGCCCATGATTCAGTTACACAACTCATGCTATCTTCATTTTTTCTTGCTAATGTTTCTTTCAGAACCCTATTTTCTTCTTCAATCACATGCAACTTCTCAACCAGTGGACTTGACAGTTTCTTCCTTGTTTCAGTACCATTATTAATCTCATTGCGCATTTTGGCAATTGCACCAGGGCCTGGTAGCCTCTTGCGCAACATCATTCTCAATTTGTTGCATTCAGTTTCTAACTTTGAAACTTTTTTCAAGCTTTCCGTTTGTTGCTTGTATGCTGCCTCAGCTGTTTTGATGTTGTAATCCCTCTCCTTGTTCCTTATCTCCAACTCCTTTTGAGCCATGTGGAGTTCAAATTTTAAATTTGAATTTTCTTTTTCAGTTGCATCAAGCCTCACCTTCATTTCAGTTAGACTTGCTTTATCACTCGATTCATTCATTTCTTTTATAATTGTCTCTTTGGTATCTAAAATTGCATAGAGATTCTTATTCTCTATGGTTAGAATAGAAACCTTATCATTGGCCTCAATCAACTTCTCCTCTAAACTTTTTATTTTTTCCTGTTGAATTGAGAGATTCTTGCATTGTTGCTTTAGTGTCAGCATCTCGGATTCGGCTTTCTGCCAACCTAATTATTTTTAACACAAGTACCACATGAAACCTAAATGGAAGAAAAGATTGGAATAGACTACTCGCGTGCACAATGGGCTACAAGTGCATTGGTATATTCTGTAGTGGTACTGTAGAGTTGCCGTGATTTAGTCCCAGAATAGTTAATATATATTGTACCAAAATGGTAATATACTGATACTATACAGTAAAATCAATATGGCAATGTACTGGTACTATAACAGATAGTGATGGAATACCAAAAAGAATGCACCATTCTAACTTGGGACCTAATTGGATTTGTTGCCATCTCTACCGGTATCATTCAGTAATCTTCAATTGAGCGAATTATATAAAAAAATGAGACGAGAGGTCTGTTTGGTCCTCATTTTTTTAACTTTTTTGGGTATAGTTTTACTGGTATTAGAAACTCCATTAGTACAGAAAAAAGATATTCTATAACCTTCAACGGCTTGTTGTGCAATTTCGGCTTGTTTTGCTAGAAGCTCCTCTTTTGCATCGGATTCCGTGTGGACAAGTAGAAGATCATCTTTCAGTTCTTGTATTGTTTTCTCTAATAACAAGACCTTGTCTCTCTACAATATGAAACTAGAAAGTTAAAAAAATGTAACATCTAATAAACCACACAGGAAAAAAAAGGGAAAGAAAGTCTAAATTTGAATTTAATGATTAACCTCAGGTTCTTTTCTCTGACTCCTTGACTTGTGATCCATTTTTTCCTTCATATTGAACCTGAGGAATGATAAAACAATATAACATCTAATCATTTAAATATTTCATTAGTAGATTGTACAATTAGTAGCAAAGCTAACAGTTGAGGTGCCATAATAGAAGTGAAGGATTCGGATCACTTCAAATAGAAACCAGTCACCAGTGTAAGTTTTTGTGCACATAATAAACATAGTTCTTCATATTTTGTAGTACTATATCATTTTTTTAATTTGCAGCTTAATGGAATTAAACCCTGAACAATTGGCTTATGCTTCTAACCTAGCTCCAAAACCCTTTAACAAACCAATTGAAAACAAATTTGAAAACTTGAAAATTTTAAATGAATTGTCAATTTTGAAAAGAACCAAGAAGGATAAACATTCAAACACATAACTTGCATGCCATGTTCAAGTACTCTGATGAATTAAAGAACTAAAAAGACAGAAAATTCTTCACAATAGAAGCAAAAAAAATAAATAAATAAATAAACATGCAAAGTATGAACTGTATGAACTTGCTAGTTGAGAAGAGAGAATAACAGCTAACCAGATGCTTTCTTCTCTGTTTCTGGAAAGAAGTGACTATGAATGGAAGAAAAACAGGAGGGATAATTAAGGTGGCAAAGAGTTATCCAGTTTTGTAGTGTGATAATCTTTTTTAAATTCTATCTCACTTTATTATGAAATTTCTAAAAGGCATAATCCAGCTAAGTCGTCGTTGTTGTGTTTTTAAGTTGGTAGCCTTTCAATGAGAGAGAGAAGAGGTGGCGGGAAAATGGAAGTTGGGATGTTAAGCTCGTTCCGGTGGGTCCCTCTGACAATGATACTTGTGCTGTTTATTTTGTTTTCATATTCTATTATGCTGAAATATGTTAGTATTTTTTTTACTTATTTTGTAACAAATGTTTACATGATTATTCTTAAATATTAGTGAAAGTTTTCTGTTATAATAATGAAAAAAATTAAGAATTATTATGCTAATAATAATTAAAAGTTGGAAAAGAATTTATATATCCACGGTCAATAGTGCATGCACTCTATATATAAAATTAAATGTAAATTTTATAAATTATTATATAGATAAAATTTAACTATACAAATATTGAAAATTCCACATGATTCAGACGTTTTGGTCTTTTACCTATGGAAATCAAATTTTGTGCTTTTATTGGCATGTTGCGTCAGGGATTTTTTTTTCTAGACTAGTCAAATTATTTCTTAAAATATGCACCAAACTTATTTTGATGAGGTTCATGCAATTCTCTGATTTTTTTTTTTTTTTAAATAAAAGTGAGACAAGGGGTACAAGTACTTCTAACTTGCTCCAAAAATAGAGTATGTTTTCATATTTATTAAATCCTAAAAAGCACATTGTCCTTTCTTTTTAGGAATTAATTAAGGCAATAAAATTAAAATGTCACTATTTGTCTTCTTCAAAGTGAACGATAACAAAAGGTTAGCAATCAATTGTGCAAATCTCGCTGTAAGCAAATAACTACAATTAGTTGTGCAGTCTATTTATCACACCATATTAGGATAGGATGGATCTGTTCGATTGAATTTTATATATTTTTATTTATAGCTGAGACCAATGCTATCTACAGACAATGTAATAATCCAACCATTAAAAAAATGAGGAATGCTATAATTGCAAGGTCTAATAATCTAATATGTTCTCTGTGTTTAATTTATCATATATAATATATTGTTGTACGACCAAATCCATAAATAGCACCACAATCAGTTTTGCAATGATTTTTGTCATCTCGTTATAAAATCATTGAGTGCATGTGCGACCAAATCTAAATGGTGGTTACTTCATGTATTAGATAAATTAAACAAATAGAGGCATATATATATATATATATATATATATATATATATATCTAAATGGTGTTTCATGTAGCATCAAATCTCTAATGCTCGACATCGTATCTCCAATTTGAAAATTTCAACGACCGACCCGAACCGTTGAACATGATCTACATTAAAATTTATTTGGAGATTGAATTTTACATTTTTTTGAATTTTTTTACAGAGATGGTAAAATTGCAACTTTTGTTGGTCCAGAAATCGTTTAATTAGCAACTTTTCTACCTCTTTAAAAAAATAGCAAAAAAATTCAAAAAAATGTAAAATTCAATCTCCAAGTAGATTTCAATATGTAGATCATGTTCAACGGTTCAGATCGGTCATTGAAATTTTCAAATTAGATATAACGAAAGTGGAGCACGAGCGGTTATGATCTTTGAAAATATGTATAAGTCAAGACAAGCTCTATGGCGCAAGAAGCAAGCAAAACAGAGCATGACAGAGCTATGCATTATAATAATGCATGAAGAACTCGTCATAACGGGTTATAATGCGTTAAAATGGCTTGCCATACCATTTCAACGAGTTCCTGACAAGAGAACCCACAATACATGAGATTAGAAGCTGAAAAAATCGACTAAGTATTGAACCCTAGAGGGAGGTGAATATGATTGATTAAAAGTTTCTAGAGTTCCTTTTGCAAATTAGTGCACAACTCAATTTTTATTGACAAGACAAGGTATTACAGTTTAGCAATTCAATCACAACCTTCTTAACTAGATAGAGATAAATAAATTAAAAAGACGAGTTAAGAAAAAACAAACAAAATGTAGAACATGTGACACATATATGTTAACGAAGTTCAGCTATTGACGAGCCTACGTCTCTGAAACTTCTGACCCCACCCCCCGACAAGGTAACAAGGTCGAGTTGTTTGCACTATGTACCAAAAGTCTCTTACAAAGATCGAGATCTAGCTTCTTACACACAAATGATGGAGACTAAATCCGTAGAACACAATAATAACTTCAAGAAGCAAAAAACTAGTTTTTTCCAATAGATAAATTTGAAATTGTGAAGCAATAGTTTAGCAATAGATGTTTATCTTTAATGGATATTTTGACTGCTGTAAACAAGAAATAATATGACTGAAAATTCATGTAGAAGAAGGCAGCCAAGACCTTCATATTTATACTTTTCAGATCATGCACAATTAATTTAAATATAGAGTTATAACACCACTTTGAAAGTTCTCGGGATATTTTTATTGTGCCTGAGTTGGATTTTGAGGAACTTTGGTGTTATAATGCTACGGTTGGCATTATAATGATTTTCTCGGGAGATTTTGGTTGTGCCTGAGTTGGATTTTGAGGAACGCTCGTGCTAGAACGCTAAGGATGTCATTATAACATCAGTGGCTGGTTTTTGACAATTTTGATCCTTTCAATCTCAAATTTAAATATTGAAATGTTACAATTAATCTATAAATATGATAGTAGCTTGTTGTAATGTTTGAGTTCATCCTTCACATTTTCTTCTTCACTTTCCTTTGATTTGCTTATAATTTTCCTATAAAAATCTTAATCAAAGAAATAGTGGTAAAATGTAAATTATTTTGCAAATCGACAAATACAAAAAAATTGTTAGTTACAACAATAAGAACTGAAAAAGCAGATACATGTGTTACATTAATGCTTTCCAAACCCGTCACAATAGGTTCCAAACCGCTATAATGGATTCTCCATCTGTTATAACATGTTTCAGATGGAGAGGGCCCAGAAGTCAACTTCAGAGAAGAACAAGAGCAAAACTGGAAACTTTTCCAAACAGTTACAACAGATTCATTAACGAGTTACCTCTTTTCTATAACGATTGGTACGTAGATTCAAGAATTCAAGAACTAGGAAGTAATGTGCCTATATATACAAGTTTCCTTCTTTCCAAAAGATGAAGAGAGTCATTCTCCAAGTTTTACAAGCACTCATGAGCACTTACAGAGCACGAAACCTTCTCCAACAAGCATCCAAATCAGAGAGTTTAGAATAGTCATTGTTTAATCATCTAATCATGAATTCGAGCTAGTTTGTTCTACTTTCTTATCTATTGTGTAGTCAATACAAGACTTTGTTTGATTCGTGTTGTATTGTCAAGCAAATCATTGTTTGCTTCGAGTTGTGTTGTCAATCGAGACCTTTTTGTTATATCTTGCAACTTTGGTGTTGCCCGATGCATGGGTCTTGGAGTCTTTTGGATAGGCTTCCTTCTTGTAAGACACTTTTTGGTTATAGTGTTCGATCACGGTGTGTTGATTCGGGTGTCTCGTGGATGTAGGCCTTGAGTTGTCGAATCGCGTTACATCTTGTGTTCTTTGCCTTTCTTGCTTTTGCTCTTACTCTCTCTATATTTCTTGTGAAATTTTATGAACCAATTGAATTGTACGAAAACTTGTAAGATTATTAGGTGATTAAAGTCTTGATAAACTTGTACACACGCTTCTGCATAATTGTTACATAGACCATCAATTCTAACATGATAAACTTTATTGAGGAAATACATGATTTTGATGTTTTAGAAAAGTGTATTATATAATATATCCTATATCAAATAAAACTAGACCTTGTTATATATACACATGTCATATAGTATGTTAACAAATTTACGTTTTATATTTTTATTTTATTTAAATATTTTTGAGTTTGTCAAGTGGTCCCTCCTCAAAATTAAATAATTAAGTTTGATATTTCTATATTGTATCAAAACAATAAATTGAAATGTGATGATTGAGAGCTAGACACATATAAGCTCCATTAGACGTAGATTAATATGTTCCTAAATGTAGATTTTCTCAATAATTTTATTCCTTTCAATGATGTTGCATAGAGACAATAAAAAACCAAATACTTCATAATAATTTTCACATATTATATCGAATAAATTGCAACGAATTATCTGATACAATTTCTCATGATAATTTATGTAAACAAACAACAGATAATTAAAGAAGGATAAATAACGTGTGACACTAATTAATCCCAATATGGTAATATGTATTAAATAATGCTAGATGTCAAATTTAATACAAACGAGTTGCCAAAGTAAGTCTGCAAATGTTGTGTTAAAAATATGGGAGCTAACATAGATGTATCGATCGCTATTCTATACGCAATTAACATACATAATAACTAAAATAATATACATAACAAGTTTATTAAAATGCATAACGAAATAACACTTTCAGATCACTATTCGATACACGAACATTCTAAAAGACATTATCTAAAATTTTATAGTCTGAAAGTGTTATGTTGTTATGTATTTCAATAGACTTATCATACATATTATTTCAGTTATTATACATGTTAATCACGTATCGAATAGTGATATCGAATTGTGTATCCGCAGAACATTTTCCTAAAAATATAATTCTTTGATTTAGTTTCCAACTAGTTTATTAAACAAATTGAAAGTTTTCCAAACCAATTAAAAATTTGGAATCAACATAAAACCCAATGATTGAAACCTAATATCAATTATATATCTAATATGGACCCCAAGACAAGAATAATTAGTATTATTAATAGTATTATTTCTTCACGAGAATATTCTTCTATATATATTTTTTGTTGTACCAGTTGCGTACCTAAATTTAGCCATCGCCTTATTTATATATTGGAGCTGGTACGCATCTAATTAATAAATGCAATTTTGCTTTATTTTTTTTAGAATTTCTGTTAACTCCGTCTCCGACAATGTTGGCGTATAACATTTAAATAATTAAAAAAGAATACAATTTAAATTTCATGATTAATTTCATATGAGTACGTGTCTTCATAACGTTTACCTATGTCACATTGAATTGGTATTTGCTGTAATTTCGATCCGGATAACAGAATTTTGTTATTCTCATTTGAGCCATCAGATTCAAAATAAATCGTCGGATCGAAGAGAGAGAAGCCGAGGAGAGAAGCCGAGAAGAGAGAAACCGAGGAGAGAGAAGCCGATCCCAATCATTTTGTGAGAATCGGACGCTCCAGAGTGGAATAATAGAATCATGTTATTCCCTTCGAATAACAGCAGATTCAGACTCATGTCACATTATCTACAATTTTAATTTATTATATTAAAAAAAGATGTAATTTCTCTTTTTTTGTTTTTCTCGTCATGTAAAAGTTGTGTTTGATGTATCTAAAATGAAACAAAAATCTTGTAATAATTTAAATAATTTGTATTTCTTTATTGAATAATTGTGTAACTAATTAATTATTCTTTGTTTCTATTCAGAATTGCCCAAATGCAAAATATTTTTTTTATAAGAAAAAGGAAACAGCCTTGATTACTGAAGAAAGGCAATGTTTTCATGTGCGAGGTCACATGTTTAAATTTTAATCAGATATTTTTTTAATAAGTATTTAAAATTAAGAGATTTTGATCCCATCTTTATTTTTTGAAACATTCTTCTTTTCTTCTCCATTTGCAACACATGTACTACCTGCGGTGAATGTGAAACATATATATTTCTAGTACATTGAAACAATATCTAAAATTAATTAAAAATTGAGAAACATATTTTTCGTCCGATTAGTCATAGTCGATGGATAAACCGTCATGTTTAGTGTATGTGGTCGCAAAATTTCATTCATCCCTGTTAAATTGATTATCGGACGACAAATTCAATTAATCGACCAATTAATTTTTCAAATTAATTAAAAATATAACAAGAATGAGGTGGTACTTCACTCACGCGGTACTTTGTCTTTCTACCTCCAATTTTAAAGTTTAAATGACCGATTCAAACTATGAACATGATTTTCATATTAAAAAGTCATCGAAGGTTGAATTTTACATATTTTAAAAAAATTATTATTTTTTAAAAAGTAAAATGATGGTTACTCTAACGACTTCTAGACCATTTGATATGAATATTTTCACCTCCCTAAAAAATAGTACATATATGCTAAAAGTATATATAGTTTGATTGCCAAGGAGATTTTAATATAGGATCAAGTTCAACGATTTGGATCAGTCGTTTGGACTTTGAAATTGAAAATATAAAGACGACGTGCTGCATGAGTGGTGCTTTGTGAAGTATTATGGCCTAGTGTTGTGACAGAACCCGTATGGGTCAACTCGATCCCGCCTGCCCGCTCCTGTCGCCCGTCCGAACCCACCCGTGGATCCAACCCGTGTCTGCTCGTACCATTGCCAACGGCGGGTTTCATATGAGTTTGGGTTGTCCTTTGAAATTTCACCGGTTATAAACCGTCCTTTCCTAACCCGTCTTCAACCAGCTCCCGCCCAAGTCCGCGACTAGTAACCCGTCGTAACCCACCCGTAACCTTCCTCAACCCACCCCAACCCGCACCAACCCATCCCAACCCATCTGTAATCCGCCCATAACCCACCCCAACCTGCCTCAACCCGCCTCAACCCGTTTCAACCCGCCACAACCCGCTCGTAAACCGCCTCAGCTCGCCACAATCCGTCAGTAACCCGCCTCAACCCGTTTCAACCCGCCACAACCCGCCCGTAACCCGCCTCAGCTCGCCATAATCCGTCAGTAACCCGCCTCAACCCGTCCCAACCCGCCCCAACCCGTTTGAGTTAACGGACAACACGCACAACATGTGGGGCCCACCTAACGGTAAAAAATAAAATTGACATTAATATGAATTTTTTCCGTTTTTTGCAATTTTTGCAACATTTTAAAATTATTTTAGGTTATTGGGAATTTTTGGATAAAAAAAAATAATAAATTCGTGACTCGCTTCGTCCCAACCCGTCTCGCCCAACCCAATGTGTTAAAGGGCGGGTTTGGATCATCATCCCAAACTCAACCCGTCCCAACCCATCCTGTTTAACCCGTCTCACCCGTACAATCCATACCCGGGCAACCCATGCCTGTGCCCCCTGCCCGTCTGTATGGTCAACACTTATGGCCTCACTCAATATGATAAATATGGGCATGATATTTTTTAAAATTACTAAATTAGCACGAATGCATATATTTAAATTTATATTTATTATTTCTTAATAAAGTAGAAATATTATATTCTTAAATATAAAATTAATTTATTTTATTTATAGTTAAAATTTTATATATTAAAAAGTTAACATCAACCCGGTCGCATAACGATTAATCGCTTGACAGTACTGTTGGAATTAATTTAATTAATTACAATAATATATGGACTTATATGTGATATAAATATATATTGAACAATGGACTGTCAATTATTAAATTAGACCCGTTACGAAGTGATCAAATTAAGTATTATTTACGGGTTCAATATGTGTCATGAGAAGTGATCAAAAATTCCACCGGCACCTTTATACATAATTGAATAATTAATTAATTAATTAATTATTTCCTTAATGAATTCATGAAACATTCTCTTATCGAATCTTTAACGGATCTAAAATCAGAACTTGCTTATATCGGATATTCTCTTATTTGCAGAATATTGTCGTATTAAATTGTGTTCTCTGGGGACCAATAGCATAATTGTATTATTCATATAACTTTATATCATTTATACCATCACTAAATCATAAAGTTATTAATACGCATTCTACACATTAAAGGCCCCACTTCTCATGACACATATTGAACCCGTAAATAATACTTAATTTGATCACTTCGTAACGGGTCTAATTTAATAATTGACAGTTCATTGTTCAATATATATTTATATCACATATAAGTCCATATATTATTGTAATTAATTAAATTAATTTCAACAATCTCCCACTTGGACTATATGTGTACCGAATAATATATATTGATAAATCCTAAGTGAGTACTCAAACTGTGCTGTCATAACCTTTTGTGTCATCATCCAATTTCGTCCATCAGTTATGTCCACAAGGACTTAAGCAGTATTCGTCTCATTGATCGAAACTAAACCAACATAAATCACAATATAAACATAACTGAATGACATAAATCATGAAGGGGATGTGTAGTTTGGAAATTACATGTAATGTGATCCACATGTCTATCTCCAATTTGGTCACCTTAAATCTTATTGAGATCAACCTTAACCAATTCAGAATGTGAATAGCCCGAAACCTTATTTCTGCAGAAATAACCTTAAACTGAAAACCATATATGTCATTCAAGTATAACAACAAACTCCCACTAAAACTGAATATCCTTAAAACTTAATAACCTGAATTGATATGACATCCATATGAACAACATGCTCATCAAATCCTTTTGGATGTCAATATCTTAATACTTGAATCCTCAAATATGGAGTTTGTAGTAAATATACTTGATAGACAACTGTCCATTCTGAATCATTTTTCTTTTCAACAATAACTTGATCTTCACGAGATTAACCAGTTATGTCGTAAATTATAAACTATCTGTATATTATCACATATACAATTTCAGTGGTACTTAATTCTTATCCACTTTGTGATGTGATAAATTTCACAGATATATTACATAATAGATACCTTATAACATAATATGTACATCATGATATTTGGCATCCTTTAAAATCAGAATTAGTAAATCTAATGATCTCAACTGATTGAATCTCTGATTATGAGTATGTAGTTTTGTTGTTCTTCTTAATAATCAACATTCAATTCATTACTGAATTGTTTGAATATTATAAATACAACGACTAAATACTACATACTTAAACTAATTTATTGAATATAATAATAAATTCAAATAAAGGTAAAATATTGAAATACTGCATTGAAATAAGATTGAACAGTGATCTCAAAACATTCACAAACACGTTATTAATTTCTAAATAAATGATTAGCAATTTCCAAATTTGAATAAAAACATAAAATACTGAATTACTGATTTTCTTTGACAGTGAAAATTATACTTATATCAACAATAGGAAAAATATCTTTGCATCTGATGAGATTATATTTATACAATTAGCTCCTCAAAAGGAAACATTCTAAATTTAATGAAAATGTGTCGACAAATAAATGCATTGATGATTTGTTGGGAGCCATGTAAACATCAGATAAATCCATACAGATACGAATGAAGAAAAACCGCAGAGAAAAAAAAATAAAAAAATGGGACCTCTCACCTTTTCGTGGGGTTATTTGAAGCGAAAGAACACCAAACCTAGCGAAATCCAAGAGGGAGAAGCTATCGTTTTCATATAATGTGTGTATATATATATGAGGAGGATTCGTAGTCGTCAAATTTTTAACCGCTCTCAATCGCTCCATGGTAGCAAATGTAAATGGTCGATTCGGACCGTTGAAAACATTCTCCATATTAATATAGACTTGGAAACCAAATTTTACATTTTTTTGAATTTTTTTACTATTTTATCGGATGGATTGAAAATTTATTTATCTAACGATTTACAAACATCCAATTTTCAACTCTTCCGATAAAATAGTAAAAAAATTCTAAAAAATATAAAATTTGGTCTCCAAGTCTACATTAGTATGGAGAATGTTTTCAACGGTCCGGATCGACGATTTACACTTAGCATGATGGAGCGGTTGCGAGCGGCTACGAAATGGATGGCGACTACGGATCCCTCCTCTATATATATATATATATATATAACAACATGTTGATTACAAGATTAGCTTTTGTTTTCATGGATGACAAATTTTTAGAAAGAAACTGACTTTAGTTACCATGAATAAGACTGGAGAACAACAATTAATTCATGCAAAAATATCTTTTTTCTTTTACATATAAATGCAAGGTCAAACAACTTTGGAAAAATACATTAAAGCCCAATTACATAAATGAGT
>CAXKVX010004022.1:0-22189 GCA_964058865.1 Eleocharis quinqueflora
AAATGACAAACTCGATTACAAAAGATGAAACGAAAAGATTCGAAGCCATGTGGAATGGCTCGAAGAATCAAATCCAAAGCCTGAATGGCAAAAGCGTAACAACCACTCGAGGGTTAGAATATAACTACGAGCAGGACCTTGAAACACCAAATGATTTCACAAGAAAAATTCTTCGGGCATCAACAAGATGAATGCTATGTGGTGACCCTACACGAAACATCAATTGATACAAGAGCAGGGACCATGCACCTTACCGATCCAAACATGACTGAAAACATCGAATTGATGTATCACCCAACCAAATGAAGTCAATATAACAAACAAATTAGAAGATGTTGCGTCCAACATGTCAGGCGAAGATATCTTATACTTGGGAAAATTCGTTACACTCAATGAAAGCGGAATTCCTTGTCCCTTCAAATGGATCAATGTACAAACTGGGTCACCAAACTTTAATAGTGCCCACAGACATCACCAAAATGGGTGGGCTTGATGCGTTCATCGCAACCACCAGAATGCATGAAATTCCAAGGAAACCAAAGCCTACAAAAGGCAAATAAAAGCAAGAGATCCTTACACAAAGTGCATCCTCTCCCAAAATCTCAAGTCGGGTAAACTTACCTGAGAAAATCAAGAAACTAGAAACTCAAAAGAAAAGAACACTCCAAGAAGTAATGAGGAATTCCTACTCATTCCATCAAGCTAAAGTGGCTCAAAATGTTCCACAAAGTTTTTGAGCTGTGATAAGTGTATTTCATATATCCAATACTTAGGATGTATCTTGTGAAATTGTAAGTTTTAATTATGATTTGCCTATGTTTTGTACGAGTTCGAGAAAATTTCCTACTTCTTGTGAATTTTCGTGCAGGAATAAAGAATTATATGTCACATATTATAGGCCAAGTATTTAGAGCTTGTTTTTAGCTTCGCAACGCATTTTGAATCGTCAAGATCAGAGTTTGGACGAAGAAGTTACAATAAAAATATGAACCATTGCGTAGCAGAAAAACAGATTGCGGGCCGCAATCGAAGCATTGCGGGGAGCAACTTCGCTGGAGCTCCCTTGGCTGGGACTTAGCCATCTTTTTGCAGCAAAGCTCACAGTGGGTGGGAGTAATTGCGGGCCGCAAGAAGGCTTCTCCGGGTCGTAATTCTCACTTGTTTGTTGTTGGAACTTAGCCAAAAATGCAAGAGATTGACACCCTTTGGGGCTAGATTTCGAATTTGAATTTGGGGAATGATTTAAAAAGACTACAGATCCCTCCCAAAGGAGGGAGACTTCATTTTAACACAATTTTTGGGGAGAATTTGGAGAGAGAAGTCTAGGAAGAAGAAGGAAAAATCTGGCGAAAGAGAAGAAGGCGGAGAAGAAAACTAGGAGAAGAGATTCGTCTCGATTTTTCTAATCACCATTTCTCTCTATTCAATTATATTTTGCATCGAATTTATCTTATATTTATTTCTTTTTTTCTGCCATGAATGAGTAGAACTCATCTAGATTTTTAGGATGTAGACTTGAAATCGTTAATTTTACTCTTACATGACTTGTTTATTTGGTTATATTGATTATGAATTGCTTCTTTGCTTTATTTTCATAATTGATTATGAATGCTTAGAGGTTTAAACTGTAAATTGAGAAATTTAGTTTATATCTCAGAATGAAAGAAGTGATCTAGGTTAAATCTAAATACCGAAAGGATAAAGTATTAACTTAGGGATCTAATTAAATATGTGTCTTTTATCTTTCTAAGTACCGAAATGAGATGATAGATAGTTGTCTTAGAATTAATTCTGCGAGTTTGATTAATCTAAATTATTTTGGTTAAGTACTAAAAAGTGATACTAAAAGTTATTTAGACAAGGTACAAAAACAAGAAATTGATTCAGTACAGACATTTTTAACACTAACCCTCATTATTTTAAAATTGAATTAATAAATTGAGTAAGTGAATTAGCGAGCAAATAGTTGAAATTCTAAAACCTAGATTGCTTAATCTAAATTTGACCAAAAATTTCCACCATTGTTTAGAGTTAATTTGATAATTCAACACTCTAAACAAACCAAATCTGAACCGCTTAGACTAGTGAAAAGTTGTAGAATCAATAGATCAAATTGTCCCTGTGGATTCGGCACCCCAAGTACTACCCAACTAGGTCGTGCGCTTGATACCGAATTAGGTATAATTTAGGGTTATTTTATTAGCAAGATATAACACATCAAGCTTTTTGGCGTTGTTGCAGGAGACAACGGTATTCACTGATTCTAGAACTTAGTAGTTAGGACTAGACTTGTATCTTACTTATTTGTATTTTTTTTTAAAAACATTTTTTTGGATCTCACCATGCTTATCCTTTTTATGAGCATGATATGTATAGGGATTATGAGCATAACTCTTTGGCTCTACTTCGACAAAAAGCAGATGACCTTGAAGACCAAATAAATCGACTCATGTGGAATCAGCTTCAAGAGCAAGCAAATGCCCTTCAAAGACGAATTGATCAACTGGAAAAATCAAGGATGATGAAAGGTTGGAGAAACAACAATATCAACAACAATCAAGGAATGTTTCTCCAACGAAATCTATATCAAGCTTCTGCTGAATATCAGGGGCATTTTCTACCAATTTCAGGTACGTTCTCAACTTGTGACAAATATGGTGACATAGGTCATACAATTCTTGAGTGTCAAGTTGGAACGAAAGTTTTTCAGGAACATGAATTTGGAATTTCCTATAGGCAAATTGTTCCAACCAGTCAGACGATGACCATACCAAAATGAATTTACCCATGGTTGGAATAGTCACCAAAAATTTTCCCATTGGAATAATGAAAGTGCAATTTTTTCAGCCAAATTTTGAGCCAAATTTTAATTGTCAATATACGACCAATGACTCGCACCAATCCCGTGAAAAGATCATTCATGAATTAAGTGAAGAATTTATTAAGAATTGTAAACGAGAGCTTATTCAATATGAAAGATTAGTTGAAATTAAGCCAAGAGATCAAGTTTTGAATGCACATGAGAATTGCGAGTAAGAACTTACAACCATAACAAGATCAACTTTTCAACATTGAGTTGGCTCTAATGTTCTCTCTCAAGGTGGACGCATCAGACCACATCTTGTGTGAAATGCTCGAAGACCAATCCAAATACATATTAGGAATAATGCACCATACAAATCTTGAAAAGCGCACATGGAGCAGTACATACAAGAGTTTTTGGAAGAATTACGACGCAGTCATAGGTCACAAGGTGAAGATTAAACGAGAGACAGTCGAGCTAGAGACATAAATACTTGATGGGATGAAACACAATCATCACCCCTTCACACCTTGTGAGTTCCTTCTATATTTCCTCTATTTACTTTTCTTTGTTTAGACATTGCAGCGAGGTCGCTGCAAATGTTCTAACTTGGAGGGTAATTGGATGAAATTGTATCTTTGGAGTAAAAATAATTAAAATAATTTAGGATTGTTTAGTATGAGACTTGAACTTGTGAAATTGTTAAGCTGAAATGAAACTGAGGGTCATATGGATAAATTTTAAATTTTTGGTAGCAATTTTGATGTTTTTCTAACAATATAACCCATAACACAAAAAATTCATTTAGGAAATTAAAGCATGTTTAATTTAAGTTATTTTTTTCTTTCTTTAATTTTATTTTATAAAACTTTCGTAGAAATTAGGTGGCGAGTCAAATGTATCCTTTTTTGAAATCATTGAAAATCGAATAAAATCACATTTATACATTTTGTTTTAATCTGTTGGTCCCGTGTATCGAGATAAAAACAGAAGAAATCTAGACATACACTGTGTTCTTAGGCAAAGCGTAGACGGGTTTGGAAATACGTAGATGACGGGATACCTCGATATGTATTCACTAGCATAAAAATAATTGACCCATGTATCAAGATTAAAACAAAAGAAATCTGGATGCGATCTCGTGTACCAAAGCAATATATACACAAAAAAATTCTCTAAGGCCACACAAATGGTGAATAAAAAAATATGTACATGTGTATATATAAATGTACTGTACAAATATAGATGTGATTTTGAAAATGTTTTCAAGGATTTAGGAAATGTATTGATGATTTGCTGCCAAGTTTTACTAAAATTTTCATGTTAGATTACAATTTTGCATAACATAAATTAAAATTGTGTGTTCGTGTGGTGAATAAGATTGTTAGAAGAAACTCGAATCTTGCTTGATAAATTTAAAGCCCCGTATGAACCTCAATATCATTCTAAATTAACAAATTAACAAATTCACCTATTTTACTCCTTTGAATAAATGCTTAGATGAGTTAGGTTAGTTCTCAAAGATCCGACCCAATTCTCGTGAGTTCAGATTTGCTTGAGGTCAAGAAAAGAATAAGCTTGAGGGAGTTTGATAAGTGTATTTCATATATTCAAAATTAGAATTTATCTTGTAAAATTAATCAAATTCGTAAGTTTTAATTATGATTTGCCTATGTTTTGTATGATTTCGATAAATTTTCCTCCTTCTTGTGAATTTTTCTGCAGGAATCAAGAATGACATGTCATATATTATAAGCAAAGTATTTATATCTTGTTCTTAGCTTCGCAACACATTTTGAATCGTCAAAATTGGAGTCCGAACGAAGTAGTTACGACAAAAATACGAACCGTTGCGGAACAGAAAAACAGATTGCGGGCCGCAATCGAAGATGCTTGCAGGACGCAACTTCGCTAGAGTCCCCTTGGCTGGGACTTAGCCATTTTTTTGCAGCAAAGCTCACAGTAGGTGAGAGTGATTGCGGGCCGCAGGAAGGCTCCTTGTGATTTGTGAAATGCATAATTGCTAAACAAATTGACTTGCAAATTTTAATTTGACTTGTGCCATAATAACCTATATTCAATTGGTGTAATATGCGAATGTTACACCGAGTCGATTTAGGCATAACATTAAAAAGGTTAATACCCTCCACCCTCCACCAACCAAGCAGACCCCACATTTCAGAAACTATCGTTACTATTATTTCTCGTGGCCTTCCAGAGCGGAACGAAGTCTATAGCCCATAAGCTCGAAAAAAAGTGTGCAGAGGATTTTGTTCCCTCTTCATTCTAGGGTTTCTCTTTCATCCCGCTCGCTCGCTCGCTCGCTCCTAGGGTTTTCTCACTCATCCGAGCTTCGTTTCAGGTAAAATCCCTAATTTCTCGTCTCCTATTATGCGTTTTATCATCGTGATTGCGTCAGGGCTTGAATGGTCACGCCGGGAGCTCATTTCCTTACCCGTTTACTTTAACATTTCATTCGTAATCTTTTCTAAGCTGGGTTGGATAATTATCATTTCTTTTATAGATTTAAGAAACACGTCTTCGCTCCAAATAGAAAACGATCTGATGTTTTGGAAGCATCATTTTTAATGTTCTAATTAAATAATTGGGATTTTTTTCAAGTTAATACCGTGTTAAGCTGATATTTGCATAGTCATGAAAAATGCTATTCCGTTTGAGTCATTAATTTTGATATCAATCAGGTGCTGGCTCTCAATCTTAGTATAGAAACTTAGAAAGAAAGCGAGATTTTATTTGTGAACTTGTTATATATTTTGATTTAATTTTATCTTTTTAGCATATATTTTTCTATTGCCCATCAATTTGTTTATGCATGACAAAATAAGTTGTTTTTTGTATAAACATGTTTTTTCTGGTGTACACACATTCAAAAATGTCTTCTAGCTTTTGAATTGTTAACCGTCAATCACATATTGGGGACAGGGGTGGGGGTTGAAAGGAAAGTGTGATTCTAATTAATCTATGTCAATGAACTTAATGTCTGATTACCACAGTTTTTAAAACTCTGAGTGATGATTTCGAACATGAGTTTAGATTGTTATACTAGTTTAAAGCATATAAATTCTGGGAAGAAAATGGTGCACAGTTCATGCATGTTTTCCTTTTATCCTTTTCGCATGAAAACATAATATGGTTAATTTGTTCAATATTGGTAGTAGTTTTGACCTGGACTGAAGTTCTGCTTTCACTGGCATTACCTACAGTACTGAAATGATTATAAATTGTTAATCAGTATTATCAGTGGGAAGTTTTGATCATGGTTTCTGTCTAAACATAAATTATTTCCTTTTATGTATATTGGTCTCAATTTTACTGTTTTTTGTAGTAATTTCTTTTTCCCCATTGGGCAATTTGAAGACATACTGGCCATATATTTACTCGATCTTCTTGTACATGGATCATACTGTAGTAAAAAGTGCAGCATGTTTCTTTTTTTTTCATATGTAGAGAGATTGTCAAACTTATTTTTCTTCTTTCTGACAATTTAGCAGGCCGCTCAATTCCAGATGGCAGATTCCAAGAAGAGAGTGGCCAATACACAACTGACTAAGGATGACCCTGATCCAGACGAAAGTGAAACTGAACCTGAAATGGGATCCTTTAAGAAGGCTAGTGAAGAGGTTATGGCAACCCGACGGATTGTTAAAGTAAAACGTGCTCAACAAGTAGCCCCATCAGCAAATCCTTTTTCAGGTATTCGCTTGGTCCAACCTACTGCTGATTGCACTTCCCAAGAAACTGCAGTTGCAAATAAAGATGCTGGTGAAAGTAAGGAGACAGAGAAGATAGGTCTTAATGGGAATGAAACAAACAAAATTTCACAAAATGGTGATGTTGAAAGTGGAACAGAGAAGGAAATGGAGAAGGAAAACAAAAATGAAGACAATTCCAGTGTTATAACTGGTGAAGAAGGTGAGGAGGTGGAGTCCAAGAAAGCTGCCAAGATCAGTACAGACGAGGCAAAAGAAAATGATGGTTCTGCATCTAAGGAAGATGTAGAAAGTAAAACCGAAAGCCGAAAGGAAACTGAAAATGAAGATGTGAGCAATGTGGGTGAGAAAGAGAGGTCTGCACCAGTTCAATCTGGCTCACTGAGTTCATTTGGGCAGTTGTCCAGTGGTCAAAATGCATTCAAGGGGCTTGCTGGTACTGGCTTCTCAACCTCCTCTTTCTCTTTTGGCTCGGGTTCAACTGAGGGGTCTGCATCTGTTTCAGCCTTCTCTAGTGCTGGCTCTGTTTTTGGCTCAAAACCTGATTCCTCCTTGAAGGAGATACCAGTTGAGACAGGTGAGGAGAATGAGGAGACGGTGTTCGCAGCTGATGCCGTGTTATTTGAATTCCTTCAAGGAAGCTGGAAGGAGAGAGGAAAGGGGGAAGTTAAATTAAATCTACCAGTTTCTGACAAAGGTAAGAAACCTCGGTTGGTTATGCGTACAAAGGGAAATTATAGGCTTGTTTTAAATGCGAATCTTTATGCTGATATGACTCTGAAGGATATGGATAAGAAAGGGGTTACTTTTGCATGTTTAAATAGTGCTGGTGAAGGGGAAGTAGGATCAGGGCTTTCAACCTTTGGCCTAAAATTTAGGGAAGGTACTACCAGGGACGACTTCTGCGGAGTTGTGTCAGCACACAAAGGTGAGGAGAAACAGGAAGCAACTGCTGTGCTGAAGAACCCTGAGAATTCTCCAAAAGAATCTAACGAGTAGATATATTTTGAAATATTACTCTTCAGACCCTATCTTTGTGATAAATTTGTACGCGGATCTTGTTTATCATATGGTTTGGAATGTATTTTCTGAACATGGCCATAGTATGTTCTGATTTGTTGGTATATTTTGAAGAGAAGAAGACAAGATGGAATTTGAATTGTTTAATTTTCCCAGATGGGAGTCTTTTTTGCGTTTTGTAATAGACATGTTGAACTAATTAGTCAGTGAAATACTCAGAACGTTTTTGTTCTAGTCTGTGACACTAGCATGTTACCAAGGGCCCGCTTGATGTTTTAGAAAAATACCTGAAAGTTGATTCTAGAATTGCTTTGTTTCGTTCTTGATTTCTCATTGATATGTTTGATAATTAAGGTTTTCAAATTTCAGAAAAGCTTTTGTTATTAGTAATCATTTTACAGGTTATTGCACTCGTTTACTTGTTTGTAGGTTATTATCAAAGTAAACACATTTATGGGTTAGGTTACTAAAAATAAACATATTTATTGGTTAGCATTGTCAAGAGATCTGTTCTCCATAAATAGATCCACTTTGCAGTATCCGTATCAGAAAAGGAACAGGTGCTGTGCTACCTAAATTCTACATTCCAACTGTTTTTCGAGTGCTAAACATTTCGAGAGTTCCATGATACCGAATTGGTCACACTTCTCATCCGAGTTATCCATGGTGTCCGATTCCCTCGAGTCGTTCGAATTGTAATCAAATCTCATAGTTGGTGTACTGGGTAGAATCACTATCAAATCACTATCATCTATGGTGTCCCATTCCCATTCCCTCGAGTCGTCTGAGTTGTAATCTGGTTCGTCCCACGTCGCTCCTACGATGAATTAGTGTCCGTGAAGTCACTATAATCATTCTTGTTAGAGCTTTCACCCGTGTTTACATCGTTTCTAAAATGAGACCTTTTGCTACAAAATTTCAGAACTATGTTATTGGCATTAAAGACAACCTGCTCGTTACCAACATGCAAGGTAAGTACCCTATTTTCACGTCAATTACCGCACCGGTAGTAGCCGAAAATGGCCTATCCAAAATTAAAGGTACTTGATGGTCTACTTCCATTTCTACAATGATGAAATTGTAAGGAATTAAAAATTTATCAATCAAAATTGGCAAATCTCTAATAACTCCGACCGGTTGCTTGGTTGAACTGTCAGCTAATTGCAATGAGAATTGGATTAGATTAATTGGGATGATGGTTCCAACACCAATTTTATCATAAATAACCTTAGGCATTAAATTGACACCAGCCCCTTTGTCAGTCATGGCATTTGCTATTAACATAGTTCCTACGATGCATGGTATCAAGATCATACTTGGGTCCTTTAACTTTGGGAATTTCTTTAACAATTATGACATTGCAAATTTTGGTTAAGGATCCAACAAGTTCGTTTTGGTTCTTAGAAAGATCATACATGAGCGGGGATGCATCCTCGTCTTTACCTTTGGTGCTTCATCACCTGATGCAGAGATTTGCTCATCGTCTTTTATCGTCGGAATGACCTTGACGGCATTGATCTGAAGATTTAGGTCCTACAGGGTCCATTGCGACCGTTGTGGATGTGGGTTACGACCATAATGGTTGTACTTAGGTAGGTCCCAAGACTGATACTTGGTCCTCTAGATTGGTTGATTGCGGCCGTGATGGGTTTTGGTTATGATTGTAGTGAGCTTCGTCAAGTGTCAGGTCCTCTGCGTGGGTCTTTGGACTGGTTGGTTGCGGCCGTAAGGAGATTTAATTACGGTCATAATAAGAAGGGTAGAGTCTCAGGTCTGATGGCAGGCTCTCTGGAATTGATGGCTGGCGATCGTAATGAGAATTGATAACGACTGTAATGAGTTTCATCTGAAGCTTGATTTTTTGCTTGATCTTGCCGTTCGCACTCCTTCTCCATCCAGATCTCAGCAGGACCATTTTTGATGTTGTTCTTGAGTTTCTCATCTATCAACCTATCAATAGAATCAACACGAAAGACATTTTGGTCGTTAGATGAGTATTTCATTGATCCCTTCACACCAAATGTCAATTTTTCATTCTCGACGTTTAGGGTGATGATTCCGTCAACATTGATGATTGCTCTAGTGATATTAAGAAAAATTCTACCTAACAACAAAGTTGTATTGATATCCTCTTCCATGTCTACCACAACAAATCAATTGGAACATATAACTTACCAAATTGAATTGATAAATCCTCAACAACACTAGTCTCTCTCTCGGATTGTGCCATTGGCTTTTGTTGAGAGCCATGACCAATTTGTAACCATCAACAACCCGTTTATTACCACCGGCGGCAGCGTCAAGCATACCCTTATCTTGTGGCTAGAGGGTGTTGTAAAAGATTTGCAGCAGGTTCCAACCTTCGATCCTGTGATGTAGGCAACACCGCTGAAGCTCTTGAAACATCTCTCACGTCTCGCTTATCGTATCTTCATCTTTGAAGAAGGGAATAACTTGTCGAGAAACACATTCGCTACATTAGGCCATGTGTTCATATTGTCGGGTCGCTATCCTCTAATCCAACTCTTCACTATATATGCAAGGGAAAAAGTAAATGCCATAACCTTATGATCATCGGGAGAGATGGTTTGTACCTTTACAGTATTGTAGATTTCTTCGAAGTTGGTAAGGTGTTGTGTAGCATCTTCGTGTGGTAGACCATGGAATAGATGACACTGCACCATGCTCACCCATGCGGTGTACCCTAGTCTATCTCATCCGCCCTCAGTTAGGTGAAATCCCTCAAGGAACGATTGGCATCAATGGCTTTGTTTGCTTCACGATTGATAGCGGTTGTCCTTAAACATTGCACTTCGGCGACCATTTGGTTCTGCTCCTTCTCAATATTCACTAAGCGGTCGACAAGTCTAATCGACGTGGACTCAAGTGCAAGATCCTATTGGGGCGTTCATTCCTTCTCTCGTAAAAGAGATGAGTTGATCCTTGTTTAGAGAACCACTCATCCAAATTTGTATCGCCTGGGTTTGATGATTCTCCTTCCAGTTTCAACTTGAAAAATTAGAGAGAAATATACTAAAAATTGTAAAACTTAAACTTATTGTTAGAATGTGTGATGTGGATTTTCAATAAAAAGTGCAAGACTAAGGTCAAGTAGTTGTGCAGAAGCAATTTCAATTCAATAGTCTATTTTTAGAATTTTGCTTTCTTTTAAATACCAATAGTTATTAGGCAGAACCCAAGAAGTTTTTAGACGAATTTAGCCAGTTACAAAGGGTTAGAACTTAGGAAATTCACAGAAAAGGGAGAAGAAGAAGAAGAAGAGAAGAAGTGCTTTATTGGCGCAATCTCGGTTGTATATCTCCTTTCTCTATCTTTTTCTTTTGACTTCTATTATGTTTAGCCCCTTAGCCATGTCCGGCTAAGTTGTATTAGGACTTGTTAGGATGTCTTCAAACTCTTGTTATACTTGTTTGTAATGAAATTTCTTACTTAGTTTGTTTTCTATTTTACTTGTGCAATTTCATGAATTGTTATCTTAGGGTTTAATTCTAGACCTTGATCATAGAAATCATAGCAATTGATTAGCTAAGTACCAAGAGGTGACGCTAATTGATTATTTATCTTATGACTTCCTTGCTATATGAATTGTTTTATTTCAAGATTCGATATTTGCAATAAAGATATTGAATATTAGATCTAGACCATAGGAAATATGGTAATTAACGAACTAAGTATCGAGATGTGACGTTTGTTGATTACGGATTTACCTAATTATCATAACGAATTGTATCAAGTACCGAGAGGTGACATATGATAACTTAGAATAATTAGGACGATATGTGCTTAATGGATTTTGACTAGTTTAACCAAGTACCGAGAGATGAAGCCATAACTAGTGCAAACATGGTACCTAAATAGAGATATCACTTGGTACCAAATCTGAAATCGTACCCTCATAATACCAAGAAATTGATTACCAAACAAGTATAAAAAATAGTGGATAGTTCATCTTAACAAGGCCTAATCGTTTGTTAATTGTGTTAAGTTTCAAATTACTTTCAGTTTTTAGTTTAAAGCAACGAACAATTCCAAACCTGAAACTTTTCTTTTCTCTTTTATTTTAACTTAAATTAAATTTGCTCAAATCTGAAATCTAAAATCGAATTGTCTCTGTGGATTCGACCTCTAAGTACTACTACAATAGACGGTTGTATACTTGCAATCTCTATCTAGCAATTAGGATTAGTAAAACTTCACATCAAAGCATAAAAAGGGATTCATATCAAGTGCTTGAAGGATTTGAACACATGAGGACTATTTGAGGGTAAATAAGGCACTGTTTTGATTTGATTTGATCCTAGTGCCTGGTTTATGGTTTTTAGAGCTTGCATATGGCTCAATGCCTTTCTTATAACACATCACTAGATCAAGAAAGGATTTCAACTTAGAAGAGAAGCTTTTGATATCAGAAAAGGCATTTTGAGCCAGATTTTGTTTGACATGAATTCAAAAGAGAGAATAGATCAATTGGACTCCAATTTGTGTTTTAAAAAGCTTATTTGAATCATTTAAAAATTAGAAATAGATCATCAAAAGACTTCATGCATAAATATTTTGAATTTAGATCTAAACAACAAAAGAACAAGATCAAGAGACTTTCAAATATGATTTTTCATTTCACAAAAAACAATTTACATAATTTATAAAGTAAAGCAAATGAAAAGGTACCTCTTCTATGTCAAATTCAACATCACTCACCTCAATTTCAGATGATATGTCGGGGTGAGAGCAAGAAGGCTTGGCAAATGCAAAGCAAGTTCGACCACTCTCACAATTTGAAAAGAGAAAGAAAGGCCCTTTGATTTGGTGCCTAATACATGTATTTATAGGCTGATTTAGCTAAGCTTCACATTAGATTCCCTTTGTTTCTTAATTTTCTGTTGCATTTCTCTTTCTTTAATGATTCGATTTTTGTATAGCTCCTCATGTTGCAACTTGAGTTTTCAGATGCCAAGTGGGTCCCATTCTGTTATTTAGGTGCAATTAATCTTCTAGAAGCCGTAGATGGCATCTTTGATCACTACCATTGATTGATTTTATGTTAGGGTGCATATTGTGTCAACAAGGCATGAATTCATGTGCTTTCACTCAATTAGCTGCTGCAGCATCCTAGAATGTCCTTCAGGTGTCCTTTGCTGACCTCAGGTGTCTTGGCAGGACATTATAAGCTTCTAAAACCATTTGGAGGCTGATGTTGACACTTACAGCATCTTTATGCTTCATTTCGAGTGTTAAATTGGGCTTTTGTTATCCTAACTCACTTTAAACTAAATTAGACTTCAGACTTCCCAATTAGGTGTTGTGAGACTAAAGAACATCATCAATTGACTTGAGCCAGCCCCAATTGACCCAATGCATTACCCATGTTGGTCCCGAGTGAACTCGGAGGTGATCTATCTCCTCAGTCATTTTCAAGCTAAACCAAGCATATCCCTGAAATCTTGAGACTTCCAGGAGCATGCCAACCATTATGTCTTGAGCTCTAACATCATAGATTGCAAGTTTTGATTTGGTACCTATAGGTTTGAGCTTGATTTCTTTCCTTATCCTTTGAGCTTTGAATTGATTGATGATTATCATGATGATCTCCTCACTTTCCTCTTACGATTGGTATATAACTCGTAGGCTAACTCTCAAAGAATAGAGAGAACAATCCCATTGGAGGCCCCCAGTTCTGAGTCGAGAGAAGCAACATATCAAGAATAAGAAGAAGAAGGAGGACCATTGGATCAATAAGTGTCAAAGATCTGACGATTGTGTTCTTATTCTCTCCATTCTTTTTGTTTAACTGGATTTGGGAAGAGGTTTAAGCCCTAATGACTTAATGAGTCACTGAAAGGTCAGAAGTTAGATCCCGAGCATCGTTTGATTAAGGGCTCACAATGAGGGTCACACCTATCATGTTCAATGAGACTCATTCCCAACGATATTTTTCCTTTGTTTCTGGGTGAGCTAGGTTTATGTAGACCGTGATGCTGATAATTCTTGAAGCCCAATTATGCAGCCATGAACTAGGTCCATTCAAAACTCAAAATATTTAGGAATTGATATAAAGGCCCAAATTGCACTCAACTATTGCATATGCTTTGAAAATTCGAATTCGATTTATTCAAATCAATTTTGAATTATTTTGAGGCTCAAATGGTCGAATTTTTGAATGAAATAAAGCTAAAAAATTCCCAAATTTTCTGTTGAATTTATTAGTATATAGCTTGACCAAATTTCTTGGGCTCTTGACCATTGATTAATTCTAAAATGTTATATGTGATTATTTAATAATATGGCAATCATGTTAATTGCACATATTATACACCAAATAACTCTTTCGATCACATAAACACCTTGTTAATTCCTTGAAAATATTCTTGAGCCTCCATTTGCATTTGATTGAGGTTCTTGATGAGATTTTTGGCATTTTTTACATAAGACCTTGGTTTCTTCCATAATTGATTTGGCCTTTACTTGATGCCCCTTTTATGCTTGATTATACTTCTGAAGCTTGTTTTATTTATTTTCTTATTTATAGACTAATAATTGATATCTTTTCAGGTGCCAACATAAACAATGAACTCCAAGAATAGCAAGAAAGTAATAAAGAGCGATAGAGAGAGTAAGAGAAATGTGACACTCGATGTAACGTGATCCGTTTGAAATTTTTTCAAAGCCTACGTCCACATGACTTCCCGATTCCACACCGAGTCAGTACACTATCACAAAAGATTCTTACAAACGTGGATTCTATTTCCCTTACAAAATAAATGGACAACTAAGAATCTCAATCCAATTAAGGGATCAAACAACAATCCACAAAGGGATCAAAAGGAGGATGAGCCCGACATTATCTTTCCACAAGATCTCTACACATGGAACCCAATCGCTCAAGTCAAAACTATATCTCTAATGGTTTGTAGAATAAATGATTAGATGATGATTTGGAAAAGCTAGAAAAAAGCTTTGGTCTCTCTCAGATTGCAAGAACGATTGTAGGTAGTTTTCTTGGTGAGGGGAGAAAAGAGATCGACTACTCAAATAGATGTACATAACAGAGGTGGTATGTTTTCGCACATATCGACATATCGATAGGGCATATCGATATCTCGATACATAAATCAATATGACAATCAACATATCGATTTACTGTGATGATCCTCTTAGAAAGTTCTCTCCTGATTTGGCCAAAAATAAGTATGCTAAGCAGGGATATAGGCCAATCGATATGAAATCGATGCATCAATATGGCTCCTAAACCTGTGAGGGTCCTTTTTATTTTGTGCTTAGTCATCCAACAAACTATCCTATATATTGACGTGCAACATCGATATATCGACATGCAACATCGATATATCGATATGTATCAATATGCACTATTTTGACTTATTTCGACTCGATTCCAAAGACGATATTCATGGAAGTAAAAACCTAGAAATTAAAAAAAATCTATCATATGCTTCCAAGGACCAAGTCCTAGTGCTCCAAGGACTACAAGATGCTTCATCATGCATCACCTTGTTATGTCTTACTTTGTCTTACAGGTGTTGTGTACCTACACACAATCTCAACAAGTACATGTTAGATTGTATTTCTTTTGCAAATTATCAAACCAAGGAAGTTGTTTATTACAACAATCTCCCTCCTTTGGCAATTTTCAAAATATGAGAGTGCTCTTACAATAGAAACAAGATACACGTTCACTATCAATCTATCATTCTTCCCTTCTTTTTGGAAATTGATCAAAAGAGTATTGAAATAAAACCTTACCAAAATTGCTCCTCCTTAATATGGGCAAAGAGCTCCCCATAGGTTGAAGCATATAGTTCCCTCTAAATCATAGCAAGAAATAATAACACAATCAATATAATATCATGCAATCATATCGCAACACGATAAACTTCACTCTGTGTCTGACTGCAATTCAATGGACACGGCATCTCCAGCCGTTCGTATCCGACTGTGAATAAATCCTCGCCTTTCGATCAATTTTCGTTCTTATAACTCTGTCGCTACCGTGTAGAGGATTGTTTTTCTCTTCTTCTCTTCACAACGTGTTGCCACACCCTCTCTTCGTCACAGCATCGCCACACCTTTTTCTTCACAACCCGTCGATTAACCCTCACTTCCGATCGCTCTCTCATAACTCATCTCTGTCGATTAACCCTCAACACTTGCCTCCCTTTTCCTGCTTCTCCACAACATTGATTATTCTCTCAAAACTCCTCTCTTCCGATTACCCTTCTCCTCCCTGTTTTTGTTCCTTAACCCTTCCTCTTCCTCTTTAATGCCTCTTCTTCAATGTCTGCTCATATGTATATGGCTTCCATTTCATCGCCTCATCTTTCGATTACCCGTTCGAAGGTTGAAAGCATTTCATTTCTACTGCAAGGTATCATCTAACATTTACGACCTGCTTTGGTATTTTTGTTTGTTTCATATTTTTGTTGAATGTGTTTGGGGTGGAGATGGGAAGCACTTACTACCTGGTTTAGTTTGAAAATTGATTTAGGTTTATAGGTTTCTACAAAATTGTGTTCAAATTGAGAATCCATTGTCTTTCCTTTAGTGATGAAGTGATGCCTTTGATTTTATTGTGGAAAATTTTCAGTTGAGGCTTCACTTTAATTCAAAAATTGATATCAGGTTATAGGTTTCTACAAAATTGTGTTCAAATTGAGAACCCATTGTCTTTCCTGTAGTGATGTAGTGATGAAGTGATGCCTTTGATTTTATTGTGAAAAATTTCCAATTGAGGCTTCACTTTAATTGTTTTTCATTTGAATTGAGACATAAATTATGGACAATTAAAACTAAATTGGAAGTCAATCTTTATCTTTTGTTTTTCACTATAACAATCCACCAAAATTGGAGAGAAGTTTAGTTTTAATTTTAAAATTATGATAAAGAGTATGTATGCATCAGTTAAGTTTTCAATTTGGAAATGATAGTTTATCATGCTACTGAATGCATTAGTCCTCCATTTAGCATTTTGTTTGATGTTTCGATTTTGATAGATTTTACATCATTGGTATGACAATTAATAAATGGTATGAGCAATTGATATGGCCTAAATGTGTTTTCATGCTATTAATCCTTCTCAATAGGTTCCATTATACTATTGGAAATATAGCTTGATGGGGCATATTCTGCTATGTACTATTTTTTATATTTTGATGTTTTTGCAGACATTAACTTGCAATGTTTTTCTTTTTTTTTTATATATTTACAGACATTTTATCGCCTCAGCTTTCGATTACTCATTTCAAGGCTGGAAGGTTGCAAAGTATCATCCATTTCTGCTCCAAGGTATCATCCATTTATGCTACTGATTTTTTAGTTAAGTTGAATGCCTTTGATCTATTATCCATTGTTTTTAGATATTGCATAATTGTTTCTGATTTGTGGAGAATTCAGCTGAAATGGTTAATTAATTTACTTCTAAATTGTTAATTAATTTGCTCATTGTTATCAAAGAAGGGCATCTCCAAAATCTGTATTATAAATTACAATTCAATTTTGCATGGTTCTACATTTTAATTAATTGCTTTCTTACCCACAATTTTATTTTCATGTTTATTATATGGTAGAAATGTTGTACCAGAAATTTCCCTAGCAGACCAAAATTTGGTTACTTTAATATCTTTATTTTTTAACTGATTCAATATGCATGAGAGTTTACCACCAACATCTAAAGTATATTAGAATAAAGCGAAACTAAAATTTTGAAATTTTGGACAAGTTTAGAATACTCTGTGAATATTATTTTCTAATCAGCTTAGAGAAAAAAGGTCCTGAAAAATACAAAACAATCAACACTGATAAAAAACTCACAGATAGTTCTTTTGTTAATATGTTTTGGCATGCATATTGTTATAGAGAGTTTGTTATAGGGTTGATAGTGAGGGGTGATAAAGATTTTGATAGACAAGTGAATAGATAATAATGGGGGGCACCGATGTCATATGATCTTGACAAAGGTGCCCCGGAACATGGTTCATAGGGAGACCTCCCTCTACTAGATGTTGATGTAGAGGAGGTTTGTGAGTTTGAGTATGTTTCTGTAACTTCTCTTTCGTTTGAAATAGAAGTGGTGGGGAGAACCCACTGATTTAAAAAAAAAAAACTGATCAAAACCCATTCTGACAGAGGCGTTATCGAAAAGAATAAAAACACACATCACATTGTTATTCATAATGATATTACTTATTTGCTGCTATTATGATGGACTTTTTCTCAATACCAACTTCTATTTACATGTGCCATATGCTCTATTGGTGTCACTCAAGATGGCATAACATCGACCTAAGCATGCAAAGCACCCATTTGGTACATCGCATTCCGATTTTTGTACTGTTCTGAATGCCATGATCTATGGTAGGAAAAATGTGCAGGATGTCATCAGAATTTTTTTTTACTTTTCAAACTTTTGTTCTTAAAGGAAAGGAGGTTGCAAAAGATTGCATTATTGGAGAATAAATGGATATTTGGAGTTATGATTTTTGTTCATCTCAAAGTTTGCTTATATTTGATATTTTTGCATGGGAGTTGTTATATTTCGAAGTTGTCCGATGAATCATTTTATGACAAATATTCATTCATGAACTATTAAATAGTGCTACTTATTCATTTATAGCACTAGATTGTTAGTTAGTATAATATTTGGTACATATTTTTTTAAAAAGCACACTATCAGTAACGATAGCTTTATAGGTTTTATTAGCAATGTATTATTATATTTCTTTTTGTGATTTCTTCATTGGTACTGACAAAATTAAGCAATGTTTCATTTCTATATTTCTATATTATAATTTCTTTTGGTTGAGAATTATTGTATTGCATATGTGAATGCCAATGAGTTGTTGTACTAAATATCTAATTGCCAACTGTACATATTTTAGTCTATTAAGTAGAAGTTGTATACTGGTAAGTATTTTTTAGCATGTATAAATTATATTACATTTCTTTATTACATGATTATGTGAACCTTTTTAATGATCTAAACTACATATAGTGTGTTATTATAATATAGTGTGACATGCAATCAACAACATAATTTACATGGTACATTGAGGTTCATGTTGCTGTTTGTAAATTGCAACTTTACATGAATTTTCATTTTATTGTATGTATGCCCTGCATGAAAAAAGGCAGATTGGGATCAATCACGAAGAAATTTCTATATATAGGTTTAGTGTTTAGTGTTTCATAACAATTTAATATATAATTTCTATATATAATTTTGTATTGTGTTTATATTTCCATTTTTCTTGCAACTTAATTACTGCTAGCACTGTTGTGAGTACATTCGTAACATTTTATCTTTTAGAAATTCATAAATTATGGGAGTGATTCAAGAATTCAAATGCAAATACTGTTACTTTCTGCATGCTTATGTTGCAAATTTTTAATATTGGTAACTATTCTTTTTTGAATATTTTGTCGATTAATGTAAAGTAAAAAATGATATAAATAGCTTGATGATCAATATGAATTAATTTTAGTTTGTTTCTTTGATTGTTACTTTTCTAATTGCATTGAACAAATAGCATGCCTCATGAAGTAGAACTTCCATTGATATAAAGCTAAACTACATTGATATGTTAAGAATATTAGGTAAATAAGTTGGTACCTTCCTACTATATAATTTTTTAGTTACAAACATCACTAGAAAAAACAAGAATGAAAAAAATAATATTATGTGTATATTCCAAAAATATAATATAATAAATATGTATTAATACATAACATCAATTTAACAAATTTGTATCATTTATACATGTTTTTCATGCGAGATATACATCATTTAACACAATAAAGAATATCTTTAAAGACGCGGCGTAGCCGCGCTGCGTTTTCTAGTATAGTAAAATGACACTACTACAAAAAGGGCTTTAGTCCCGCCCATTTATCACCGAACGCTTGATAAAACCGACAGAAATAGTGTTATTGACGGTTTTTTAAAAACAATCGGTAATAATGTAAGTAATTATCACCGGTTGCTTACAAAAAACCGACAAGAGAAGTATTATTACCGGTTGCTTTACATTACTCGGCAATAAATGAAGACTATTATCACCAGATTCTACCTAGAGATAACAGTTTCATTGCTGGTTTTTTATAAACAACCGGTGATAATTACTTTTAACCCTAACTACTTCTGCCAGCGAAATTAACTCCTCTCCCAATTCCAGCAGCAGCTGCCATTAACTCATCTTCTCCCAACCATCAAGCTCCTTCTCACCCACCATTAACGTCATTTAAGTTTTGTAATTCTTCTTCTTCTTTTTTTTCAGATTTTTACAATAACTCTAATATTTTGTATTCTCATTTAGCTACCTTTCATTAGTTCTTTAATTCTCCAATAAAAACAGAAAAAATAAAGTTTTTTTTGTATTTTTTTGTTCATAAAAAAATTTAATGTTTTTTTTGTATTTTTTTTGTATTTAGAAGGACGATTAAAGAGATTAAAAAAGAGTAATACGTGCGCAAGGAGACTTGACTACATATATATTGAGGTATTGATCATTAATTTTTATTTTTCTTAAAATAATTAATTAGTATTAATTTAAACAGAGTTTGCATTGCATAAATTAAATTAAATGTATATATATATATATGTGTATATATATGCATATATATACACATATATACATTTAATTAAATGTATTGTCATATAGGACCAAAATACCAGCATAATTAATTTAGGTCGATACCCGTTCGGGATTAATCCAATAGGGATTAATCTCGAATAGTCCCCGTTTGGGACTGCTCTTTGAATGCTTTGTCTCATTTAGGATTAGTGGACATAGGGTAGTTGCAAGATGGCTTTGAGAAAAATTCGGTTTAGTATTTCTCCTTTGTTCCCACGATTACGTGCGTACATGCAAATGTGCGTCGGCGTACTCGGGGAGCTAAGGGGAAATGCTGCCGGATTTTTCTCAATGCTAGTTTGCAACTATCGTACGTTCACTAATGAGACAAAGAATTGAAAGAGTGGGTTAGGATGGTTGGCCAGCCCAAAACTTGATGGTGAACGAAATAATTAATACCCTAAATCGTAGGCGTAAAGTTGACATCAAATTATTATTATTTTCAGATGGATTGTCAGAGTTTGTGGATGTATAAAAGCAAACAGACTTCAGATGAATACTTGGCAAGAATCGCAAAATTTGTAGAATGTGCCACTCAAAATGTGGAACTGAATGGTGAAAAATCTCTGGCTTGTCCGTTTATGGATTGTCAAAATTTGAAGAGATTTTGATGTGTTGAAGATGTTACAGATCATTTGATCAGGCGTGGATTTATGGAGGAGTACACAAATTGGATATGGCACAAAGAGCTCGTGCAAGAAAACATGAATGTTGAAACGAGTCAGAATAGATTAAATTCAGAAACAAGTGAAAATGAAAGTGAAAATGTAGAAATTACAGAAATTATAGATGATCCACCCTATATGCGGGATGAAACTTTTGAAGAATTGATGAATGATGTTGTAGATGACCGTGCTATTCCTGAAATTCTGCAAAATGTGTTTAAGGAATCAGATGTACCATTATATTCTGGTTATACTACATTTTCTAAGATAACTGCTATTTTTAAATTGTATAACTTGAAAGCAAAAAATGGATGGAGCGATAAAAGTTTTACATCTTTATTGAAACTTTTAGGAGACATGTTGCCAGAAAAGAATGAGTTGCCAGATTCAACGTACAAAGCGAAAAAAATATTGTGTCATTTGAATTTTGAAGTAGAAAGAATGCATGCATGTCCGAACGACTGCATACTGTATAAAGGAAATGAGTACAATATTCTAGAGAAATGCCCAAAATGTAATGCATCACGTTACAAATCGAGTAATAATGAGGTTGAAGAGGGAACAAAAAGACCATCGGCAAAGGTGATGTGGTATCTACCAATAATACCAAGGTTTTAGCGTTTATTCGTGAATCTGAAAGATGCTAAACTATTACGATGGCACGAAAATTGTAGAAAAGAAGATGCAATGTTGCAGCATCCCGCTGACTCTCCCTAATGGAATAATATAGATAGGAATTTCAAGGATTTTGGAAATGAACCTAGAAATCTGAGATTGGGATTATGCACAGACGGTATGAATCCTTACGGGAACATGAGTAGTCGTCATAGTACATGGCCGATTTTATTGTGCGTGTACAATCTTCTTCCATGGTTGTGCATGAAAAGGAGATACATGATGATGTCAATGTTGATTTCAGGTCCTAAACAACCAGGAATTATATAGATGTTTATTTGGCACCATTGGTAGATGACCTTGAAAAGTTGTGGAGGGATGGTGTGCGTGTATTTGATTCACATAAGAGAGAATACTTCACTCTTCGTGCCATGATTTTTTGCACAATCAATGACTTTCCCGCTTATGGGAACTTATCTGGTTTCAAGACGAAAGGGTTTAAAGCGTGTCCTATTTGTGGAGAAAACACTCATTCTATTTGGTGGACAAACTGTAAGAAGTGTTGTTACTTGGGACATCGAAGGTTTCTTGCTCCAAATCACCGATTTCGACGAAATAAAGTTGACTTTGATGGGCATGAGTGTCCAGATAGAGCACCGATCATTATCCGGAAGAGATGTTTATGAGGTGGTG
>CAXKVX010004023.1:0-26207 GCA_964058865.1 Eleocharis quinqueflora
AAAATTAGCTACTTTAACTTAACGCGACACATATCACAAGATAAATCATGTATAAAATTTAATTGTCTTTCAGAATTGAAGTTAAAAGCATATGTTCTTATAAAACCTAATCCGTGAAAGAACCTACCATCACATGTGTTTGGTAATGGTAATTTATAAACTAAAAAAGAAACAATTAAACTCCTCTTTTCGAGGCAGTCCTTTGACCAAAGTTTTAGAGAATATTAGACATAGCAAGAGTGTGACGGGTGTCACAACTCACAAGATGGTGTGACTTGTGAGATTTAGAGTACTGTTTTGTCAAATCAAACCCCACAATTTCTTCTGAGTCTTCTAATTCTTTAAAGTTTGCTAAAAATCCGGATCGGTGTTGTCCGTTAACTGCAATTTCAAACCTATTACCTAAACCTAACCCCTCAGTTTGACAGATTACAGATAGGTTGAAGAATTAGAACTGATCCGGAGAGCCTATAGGAATTCCTTATTCTCTACCGCGCGCATACGACCACAACGGTAAGGTGTTGTTAAAGGTTTTTCACTTTCAAAGTTCCTAAACACCCGGATCGGTGTTGTCCGTTAACTTTGAAATTTACTTGATAGAATCTCATTACGATCGATCTGTATTTGGGCTCGGCCAGAACAGCTCGCCTAGGTAGTTCATTTTCGTCCATTATTATCGTGCACCTCACCACAAGACGCGACCCGATAGAGAGATGATCCGTTCTGATAGCTTGGAGAGTTGGCCTATAAATTTCAAAGCTAGGGGGCGACTTATGGGTTAATGGCTATTTGATTAGAATTAGCTACTGCACTATTCTCTCTTTTCCCTCTTGTGATTGACACCCTCGGTTTTTGATAATAAAGATCAGTTTTCGCCCTCTCGGTCCTCATTGCTATCTAATTCTCTGTTCTAGACTTCTCAGCCTGAAATACATTAAGTCGGAATCATTAGTGCTTTTGTTGAGAGTTGAACTCGAGACCTCCCACTTATCAATTGAGTGCTCTAACCAATTGAGCTACAAACTGCTAGATGAGGTATTGCATGTGGATTTACCGAACCACACCACGCATTTGAACTGACAAATCTCCTTACGAATTAACCTTCAGCATGAAAGCGGTAACCCCAGTAGAATTGACGAGTCAATTTACTCGAGTGGGGCATTGTAAAAGCGAGGTAAATGAGGTCAACAAACAACTGGTGTTAGAGGACATTGAGGAGCTAAGGGCGGCTGCGCGCTTAAGGGCAGTCGAATACAAGAAAAGAGAAGACTTTCGATAAAAGTGTAGCACCGAGACAGTTTCAGCCATGTGACTTGGTGTTAAGAAAAGTGGATGCAACAGGAAAGATGATGGACAAACTGGACCCACTGTGGGAAGGATCGTTTCGGGTAACCCGCACGTATCACAACGGGACCTATCAACTTGAGGATTTGAATGGAGCTCCAATTCCGAGAACTTGGAACATGGAGCACTTGCAAAGGTTTTATCCCTAAGTAAAAAGCAGTATGTCGACGATCGTCTCTTCGAGTGCGGACGAGCTGTACTCTTTTCCTTCGAAAAATCTACCAAGAAGGTTATTATCGAAGCAGCGAAAGTCGAACTTGCTACAAAAGTTCGTCGACCAAGATTTTAAGTTCTTTTCTTTTTGTCCTCATATTATTGTAAACAACAACACTGGATGTGCGAATAAAGTTGGTGAAGCATTATGCAAAACTTCTCGTTCCATACTTTCAAGTTGAGCATGGCTAAAATAATATGCATAGTACACCACATAACATACTATGCGCCCATTTGTATTTAATTTGGCCATTAAATTGATATTTAAGTTACTCAATAAATTCTTCATATCAAAATCTTGTAGGAAATAAAATTTCGTAATTTTTAGAGCTTTCTTGCTATTTTTTAAATATTTTTTAAAAACAGCCCAGAAATGGCACTTTTGTAGTATTAAATCTGTACTGTTTTTAAAAAATATTTAAAAAATAGCTAGAAAGCTCCAAAAATCACGAAATTTAATTTCCTACTATATTTTTATATGAAGAATTTATTGAGCAACTTAAATCTCAATTTAATGACCTATATCTATATGCATAGTACAAAATGGAGTGTACTATGCATATTATTTTAGCCATGCTCTTTCAAGTTTTGTACTTCTCTTTTATGTGTGCTACTCGGTCTTCTCTTTTATGTGTGCAACTCGGTCTTCTCTTCTTTGTGTGTTACTCGATCTTCTCTTGCATGTATGTTATTCGGTCTTCTTTTTCATGTGTGCTACTCGGTCTTCTGTTCTCTATGTGCTATTCGGTCTTCTCTTCCCTATGCGCTACTCGGTTTTCTCTTCTTTGTGTCCTACTCAGTCTTTTCTTTCTTGTGTGCTACTCGGTCTCCTCTTGTTTGTGTGCTACTCAGTCTTCTCTTCTGTGTGTGCTCCTCGATCTTCTCTTGTATGTGTGATACTAGATCTTCTCTTCTATGTGTGCTGCTCGACTAAGTGACAAGCCACAATTAGCCAAGATCAACTGAGCAAGTGTAAAAACCCAACTACACAAAGCATAGACCGTAAAACATGTCATGCATAAAAAGATAATTTCTGCGAGGTAACTCAAAGCAATAAGAAATAGATGAAATAGAAAGCAACACACAACTTAAAATTAACTTAAAACTAAAGTCAAATGATTGTCACGATTACATTGTCAACATCCAATGCACAATGAACCCATACACGACAAAAACAAAAAAATATAAAAAAGTCTATGGAACGCCCGCCACTTACTCTTTAGGAAGCTCAACCCCTTCCTTGTTGGTTCCCTCGGCCTCGTCTTCTTCCGAAGTGACATCTACCCCGACCATCTGCTCTTCAGGAGGCCACTCCCCTTGCCACGGGAAAGAAACCCCTCTTCTCCCGGAGTCGTAGAATATCTCTGGAAATTCCAAAGCTACCCACTCAGAAAAGACTATAGTGTCGGACTCTTCATCCCAAGTGTAGCCCCTCAGGTGTGGAGCTTCATTCGTTGCCTGAGTAAACCCAAGCTCCTCAGGTCTGAAGGGATAGAACCTCCTCGAGGATAGAAGAGCGGCATAGGCATCGTTCAGCAGTTGTGAGGCCACCGAAGATAGAGCAGTGGTGTAGAAAGCTGAAAATCCCAGAAATAGCCTCACGACCTGCTTTTGAGACTGCAATTCAGCCGACCTCCTCTCGTACAAGCTTCGAAGATCGTGAAGGCAGAAACGGTACTTCCACATCTTCAATCAGACCTCGGAACATTCTGTGGACTTGACCCTCAGCTTCTCGGCCAACTGTTCGTTCCTATGAATAAGCTCAGCCCTCTCTTCCTCCAAGGAGTTTACCCTCGCTTCCGTTAGAGCAAACATGTTGTTTACCTCATGCAATTGGGTGGTCAAAGTAGCATGCCCCTTGTCGAGCGCCTGAAGATCGACCTTCTCTTTCATGAGAAGTTCCTTCTCGACAACAAGCTTGGACTTCTCCGCCTCGATCACCGCCTTTTGTTTGGCAACGACTTTTGCCACGTTGGGCGGGAGTTTCTCGCGCTCGAGGGCATTGTCGTCGGCCATCCTGGAGGCCAACTTCTCCACGGCCGTGCTCTAAAGAAAGTAGTCCTTCACGGCGTAGGCAACGAGGGATTCGAGGTTCATGCTCGAATACTCTCGCCTGAGATACCCCGACGTGCACTTGGAAAGAAGGTCCACGACAAAGGGAAGAAGTTCCCGGGGAGAGTCGGCAAGATCCCTAATGTTGGAATCAAACATCAACTCTCGAAAGTAGGGGAGGTGAAGCTCGACTCTGTCGCCATCCGCCTCCACGCCTTTCTTTTTTCTCTAAGGGCATGCCCACCCTGCACCGACACCGAGGAAGAATTTCGGTTTTTTGGAGGTTGGACCGGCGACGACAGGGCTCCGAGTAGTCACTGGTACAACCAAAATTGGGGCGGAAGGACGGTTGGTAGAAGGAATGGAGGAGGAGGCTACCTCAATGGGACTTTTGGCAACCTGTTTCTTCGGTGGCACGTCAACGGGACCCTTTCCCTTGGGTTGTGGGGGCTTTGGAGGAGATTTGGAGACCGAGGGAGAGAGACTACGTTCTGGTGGAGGGAGACACGCTGAGCCGATGAGAGCCACAATTTCCTGCTTGGGATGTCGCGGCCTCTTGGTGGTCGAGAACTAGAAGAACCATGGTCACTCTTCGGCTTCCTCGCTCAGGCAATCTCCTTCAGGGACTTGTCTATACTACAAAAGGTCAGTGGGATCTCCCTTCTTTCCATGATTACTGCATATATAATCAATTACACATGTCAAGGAAGCGTGGAGAATTGGAAAACATAAAAATAGTAACAAATGCACAACTCGAAAATGTAAGGCTTGAATAATATAAAGGGTTCGGGTGTTTAAGGATTTTTACAAGTATGGAACTCGTCAATCCGGAGGCACGCGACAGTCTCCTCAAGGGTCAACACCTGCCGACTTGGCAAGAAAACACGAGTATTCCAAGAGCTTCGAACCAATCCCGTCCATTCCCAATCCTCGTTGGTGATAGGAAGGAAAAATTATACTTTGGCCCACTTGGCAATTCTCGAGTTTGTAAGTTGGGATGCTCCGGTCTTTCGTTGATGCGTCCGCTTGAGGGCGAATTCCTGTGTACTGCAAATGAGGTTTCTTTTGGGTGCTTAATTGACAAAATCGTACTATATGTATACTTTAGTACCTATTCGCTTCTTTGGGTTTTTTTTTTCACGTTTGTATGCTCGATCTTAGAATCACATTGAGTTAGAATATTGTATAAGTATGGTAAATTAAATAAAAGTGAATGAAATAGTTAGTTTTAAAAATGCATAAATAATTACCATGTGTTGTCTTGGGTCCAACCTTAGAATCACATTAAGGTATAAGCTCAAAGGCTGGACCTTAATTCGCACTGAGATATTATTATTTCTCATGTTCCACGATGGTTTGTGGGTACTAGGTGAGGAGTATAGGTGTACCAGCTGGGAGCGCGAGGAGATGGTCACACGAGAACGCAATTCGAAGACTTGTCTTTCTGACTTTTTCGATTGATATCTTTCTTTTATCCTTGATTTCCAGTTGAATAGTAGGCTAGATGGGATATAGCAGCCGGTCTATCAGCGGGGTCGTAATTATCTTTGTTTATTTTATCCGCTTTCGCAGCTCTGATATTTTTGTTTACACGTATTTGTGGAGTAATGTGGTGACTGATTTATATGGTTATGTGGTGTATCAGTGACTTGTTATATTTGAGCACATTTATTCATTTATTAATAAATTATTGAGAGAGACGAGGAGTTAGGGTTTTTTGAGCACATTTATTCATTTTTTCATTTTAAATAGTATAGGTCGTATTTCTGTTTACACGACCTCCCCACCTAGAGTTAGGGTTTTTTGTTTTTTCTCCTTCTAGATCGCCTGTTAAGAAAGACGCGGTATTGGAATTAATATTTCACATACAGTATGGTGTTTAAAATACCTTTAAATTTTAATTTTATTTTTATGACTAGCTTTAAACAATAAAATTCTAACAACGAATAACCTGATTAAAAGAAACTGTAGTAATGTTTTTTAATGTGTTTCTTATAGTAATAATGAATTTGTTGATTGTTTGTTCAATAATTGTCAAATTACTTTATAATTTTGGTCAACAGTTAATAGAGATGGTATAAATGGACCTGCTTTAAATCTTAATTCATTACAAGATTTGTTGATATCGATAGTGAACGAAATTAAGTTCAAACGATACGATATATTGGGTACATTACTTGCAGCTTTTATATGGATTTTATGTATCGAAAGAAATGTAATTATCTTTCGCCAAGTTAACATTAAAAATAAAAATACAATTCATTGGTTAGTTCTTAGTTTATTTGAATTTTGGACATGTGCTCCTTTCAAGATGACACATTTGTTCATGAATGCTAATGAAGTTAGGGAAGCCCCTATGAAAGCATGAACACAAATGGAGTTTCTTTAGAGTGATTGAACAGAGATTGAAGACTTGCTAGGCAGTAGTTATATTTTTAATCAATAGGAATTGTTTCAATCTGAAGCTGGGACATGGTGTTTTGTGTTAGCTTTTACCTTTGACTTATATTTTTAATTATATTTTTGAAAGTTGACATTATCTGATAGTATTGAACAAAATTTCTTTTCCGCAATATATCTGTTATTTTCTTTTATTTTTAACAATATTAGCAAGCAATGCAACCGTAGTCATACAATGAACCCCATGTCACGTGCCACAAGACATTTGGTTGCTTGTTCAAGGTTGCACATGGGCAACTCTTCATTGGTTGAAAATTATGAGGGAGAGGTTGGAATTGGATTAGTGTCAAAAGGAGCAACAAAAATAAGAGGTTAGCTTCTCACATCACATGCATGCCTCAAGTAGATCTCCTAATCAGATATTAGATATATATACTCTGTCATCCCACCTTTGGATGCATGTTGGTGGATTCAATTTAATGTGTGCGGTCCCATGCACTGCATTATATAATTGAATCATTTATGCTTCTGCCTTTTTGTATATTTGCATTTCTTTTCATGAGGTAGATTATATATTGTCAGTAAATACTACTACAAAACATGTTTGTTGAGACATATATTGTGCATATAAAGACGGTTAAGTCCGCATGAAGAAAAATCTACGGATGATAATAATTAAGTATGTTCCAAGTCCGTTGTAAGAATTACCGTCGTAAATAATCATAGAGGCGATGGAACAACCGTCTCTAGACATTCATTCTTGAGACGACTCAAATGTATGAATTCATTTTCCGAATTGCTTGACAACTTGTAATATTATTTTTAGAGACAAATTAAATGTTCATATTTGTACTTTTTCAGAGACGAAAAATTTGTCCCTACAATTATAAATTCTTGATATTTGTAATTAAGTGTGTTACACTCAATTTCATAATATGTGCTTATGGAAAGATTCATTATATATACTAATAAAGCGTCTGAATATAACACCACACAAAAATCATAAAAAAGCAAAAGTATTTAATTGAAATAGACAATTGAGATAATTATCAGATAATTGTCATTTATTTGAACCATGTAATTTTCAATTTTACAATCAAGTACATTAATATAATCAGCAAGTAAAAAATGCATGAAGATAAAATTTCATTTATCACGTATTACACAAAATTTGTAGACAATAAAAAAATGTCGTTGCTTGCAATTTCATTATTCTTCATGCACCGTTTGTGTTTAGTAAGAGAAAGAAGAATGAAAAAAAGAAAGAAAATTTACCAAGAACAAATTTCGCACTAGCATTTTTTAATTCTCTCGGAAGGCACCTCGTAAAGGCTATCATTTAGCTTGCTTCACTCTCTTCCTTGTTCATCTTCGCCAAAGAGAACTCGGATTTACGAAAATTTTATTGAGAAAAAGAATAACGAATCAACTAATAAATAGCAAAGGTGTAACTTAATTAATTGCTACGAGGCTTGAATTTATAAAAAATAAAGTACGTACTTTTCCATTGTTGTCTCACAAAAGGAGAAATGAAGAACAACTCTTGGATTACTCCTCCCAACGAAGCCAATAAAGAGCTTCAATTCACACAAATACATTAGCTTAAAATGTATTTTGCTGGCATGTACCCCAGTTCCCAACCACGACAACAGAATAAAAATTAAACTAATTAACCTCACCAAGCAATAATAGCTATTCTCAATAGTACGATAGCTATTCTTCGAACTAGTTTTGAAGATGAAAAAATTACGATTCAATCGAGTGCGTACTGTACTGATAGTTATGAATCTGGTTGTCGCGCAGTTTTGACATGAATCAAGTATACATGCAAGTTGCATTACAAGGATAAGGACTAATTAAATGAGCAAATTTCAGTAATAATTAAGTTCATTATTTTTTTGAAGAATAGACGAGTGATGATAATGACTAATGCACCTCTAATAAGACCAGCCTCAATGGATTTGTATATATACTCATGCAAGGTCCTATGGACGAGGATATAATTAACACATAGTTCCCGAGTCTCATTGAAGAAGAAAATAGATAAAATTATGATAGGATATATATGTTGAGGATGTGGTTAATCGATCGAAGTACGTATTTGATTAATTGCTTGTCCATAGCACATCTGAAAAATAGAACCCTAAAATCAATCGTATTGCAATATTAGGACAAGATTGCAAATTAGTAACATGGGGTGCATGACACACGAAAGTACGTGCGTACAAAATTTGTATAGCTAGCATTTAAGTTAGAACCCACTTACACAGTTACACATGAGAATTATTCGACTTCATGTGGGCTAAGGCTAAGGCTAAGCTACACGTACTTACCACGAACCTCTATGTATATGTGCCGTTTCTTGATTTAATATTTCCTCAAGATTTCTTTTTTGTACATTCATTAATGAAGAATAGTCGGCACTCGGCAGCGGGGACTCCGAATTAAGTTCTCTTCAAAAAATTGAGAATATCTCAAATTTCTTGGATCATTATTTATTTATTTATTGCTTCCTTTAATATATACTTGTTTTGACCCTCGTGTAATTAACTTACAAAATATATCTATAAAATTGTACTAATAATTATTAAACAAAATAATTCACATTTTAAATGTAAATAATAAATTTGTAAACATAATAACAGAAGGACGTTAATGAACAGATTTTTCGGTGAACTGCTTATGCTTCTAAAAATAAAAGCGATAACTAAGGTATCAATGTATCATGGATTCATGGTCATGGAGTGCCTAGCTTAGCTATATTTGTTCGTTTTGACTTTGGATGGTTTTAGAAGTAGGTGTGAGGGGCTAGGGATAGGGTCTGACACGCTGTATAAATTGAAGAGAAATGGGGCACACAGCACACAGCACACAGCACACAGCACACAGGAAAGATAGCGTCTTATTTGTGTAGCGAGAGAAGAGAGATGGTAGATCATTCCAAAGAGATCTCTTCAGACGGCGATGTGACATGCGCTCTCTCTCCTGACTCCTCATCACTCATGAGTCATGAGGATGGTAGAGACTAGAGAGAGAAAGGACTAAGGAGGCAGCGTTAATGCACACGTAGCCGGTAGCCGTAGGTAGGTGGTTACTCACTTACTCTGCTCTGGCCATCTGGTGTGCATCAATGCCAATGGAATTAGCATCGATGGAGATGGGAGCGAGAGGGTTGATTCCGGTTTCCTCAACCTCGACTCCTCAATTGAATCCGTTTCTACAATAATTATGTTCCAAAATAATTAATCAGAACATAGTTTCTGTCACTGTAGTCTGTACAGTGTAAAACAAATAAAATTTAAACCATCTGAATTCAATTCTATATTATTAGAATATTAGTTACAACTTCTCTGGCGTCGTATTTTAGATTGACCTACTGATTTGACAATTCCACGGGCTAAAATTATGTCGGTCTGTCCCATTTCCTCTTAAATTTACGGGTCGGTACACCGTCGGGTTTGAGGCGGGTTCAGGTCGAGCATGTCTGGGTTCTTTCTTTGGATTGGACGGGTTTTTTTTAATTTTAATTTTTTTTAAATTTAATGAGTTATTCTCGGGTTATTTTCGAGTTGGGACGGATTTTGCACGAGTTTCGGAGGATTTCGAAGGGTTTAGACGAGTTTCGACGGGTTTTGCACGGGTTGACGGGTTGGGTCGGTCCGGGCCGGTTCAATTACGGGACGGATTTGAGTCAGATTTTTCCAAAAAAGTTTAGTCGCAACCCGTCTTTGACCCCCAATTTTTTTACACGGCTCCGCACGAGTGGGGCCTCGGGTCGAGTCGACTCGGTCGAGTTTTGTCAAATTCCTAGATGACCCAACGTCACATTTAACACCAAACATGAAAAAAAAATCAGTTGTCAGTGGGATTCAGGATTTTCGTCGGGAGCAAGATTTGTATTTTTTTTCAAAAAAAAAAAATGATTCACATTTTTAAATATACGTAATTATTTTTGCAAAAAAAGTTTGTCAAATCGTATAAATATAAAAAGTTATTTGCAATTTTTTTCAAGAGGGACGTTTGTCCCCCTAGCTTATACCGGATCCGAATGGCGTATTCAATTATTTTATATTATTTGACGGACGAATTCGGTCAAGATACGTTTAGAATACGTTTTTGGATACGAATTGAGTTTTTGGATACGCTTGAGATACGTTTTTGGATACGGATTGAGTTTTTTGAGTATATTAAATAAGCAATTGTGTATATTATATAATATTAATCACACCACATAATTTGTGTAGAATTATTTTTGATATAACATGAACTCTTTTGTCAAGAAATTGTTTAATCAAAGGCTTATATTTTTTTTGTTATTTCATAAGTATCAAAATATATTAAAAAAGTTGAATAGAAAAATAAATTTCATGCATTTTAATATATAATGTGATTTTTTATTATATACATATTTGCATTCGTATTTGCAATTTTTTTTTTTTTGAGGAAAGTATCTGCAATTTTTTAAATTGAAATATCACTACACTCGCACTATATCGGATACAATACTCTCATCCACATTCGTGCATCACAGATTCACAGCATTGAGGCATCCAAAGGAATTGATTTTAAGATTCCAATTGCGTGGCTCTCTTTAAAGATCTTGAATTGAAGATGTGGAGTTATGGAAGAAGCTACATCCTAGCTGTCAAAAAGCTATACATATTCATATTCTCATTTAAATGCACGCAATTGATGATGCGCGTAGGTAGATGGATACAGCTAAACCTATATAGGTATATGCAGAGAGCAACGTAGGAGTAGCCCGTTTTTTATTAATAGAAAATATATAAATATTTAAAAAAAAAAAAGAGATGAACTCTTTCGGAAATATCAGTATTGTTAACCCTTGTCTTTCCAAATCAGTGTTCTCAACAATTGTCATTCCTCCAAAAGATTTTTAATCAATAAAAATAATATATATAATTAAATATATAAGAAAATGTGAGACAGATTTCGAGATCTGCTACTCTCGCAAATTTCAGTGGCGAATTTATCTTTTTTTATCTCATTTTCCGTCTTTAAAAAACGATGCATGCAAAATTCGCCACTGCCAATGGCGAGAATAAAGGTTAAACCCGCCACTGACAGTGACAAATTTAACATGCATTATACTCTACGTAATTATATAATGTTAATAAACTTAATAAAATAATTAATATAATGTTAATTCAAGTTTATGTAAATATATAGTAATTGTCTTTGGATTATTTTATAATTAAAGTATGTAACTGTACATATGATAAAAATAAGTAACGAGCCGAAAAAATTTAAATAATAAAAATACTAGATTAAATTAAATATGAAGCAAAATAAACAATTCTTATAATTAAATATATCACGAAAGTAAATAATGTACGATTAAAACTCAATTAAAGATATTTAATGGTTTTCAATATTCATTCTTACGTGAGGATAGTAATTATTAGTATTTTGTTTTTATCAAAAAAAATTATATTTTTGTTGATGATAGTAACGATTTCTAATTATTGAAGCATGAAGAGAACAACAAAAGTACATACATTCATCACATGACTTATATTGTAGCCGCTCCAGCAGTTCTAAATAGCAAATTTTAAATAGAAAGTTCTAAAATAACAACTTCTAAATAGCAAGTTCTACAATTAAAAAGTTCCAACATCATTACTGTCATTTTCAATATCTTTGCCAGGTATTCTACGTATTGTAGCCGCTCCATTGCAACTCTTTATACTCGTTACTAGCAGTGACGAGTATAAATTTTGCATTTTTTTAACCGTGAGATCGTCATTTTTGACCGGTATTATTGGTGCATGTTAAACTCTCCACTGACAGTGACGAGCTTAGCCTCTACATGCACCACTAACAGTGGCGAATTTAGCATGCATCGTTTTTTTTAAGATGAGAAATGGTAAAAAAAGAATAAACTGGCCACTGAAATTAGCTACTCGAGAGTAGCGATTCTAATTCAGACTCAAATTTTCTTATATATTTAATTATATATATTATTTTTATTAATTAAAAAAATTCCGAATCATTCCCCTTTCCCAAACATCTTTATTTCCATTCACACACTCTCTTCCTTCTCCTCTAATTTTGTACATGAGAGATTAAGAAACTTGTTTAGACATGGTAATCTACATCCGTAGGTTCTCTTGGTATCTAACATCCGTGATATATATTTATTACAATCATTTCTCGTAACAATTTTCTACACAAAATAAACCAATTAGATAATTTTTCATAATATAAATTATAAACAATATTGTTATTTTAAGTTAACTTAAATAAAATAATTTATTGCTAGCAACATTTTTTATAAATAATTAAAAAAATGTTAATAAATAATACATTGTCTAAAATAATAAATTACTAGCAACTAAAATTATTACAAAATAAATTGAATGAAAATGTAAAATAAAATTATGGCACGAAAATAAAGAATATTACAAAATTTCAGTAAATTTGGTGAAATTATCCAACTTTTTTTCAAATATGAAGAAAAAATTTGGGCTGGAAACGTAACTAAAAAAAATATGTTGCTAACAAGAAATTTTTTTATACAAAATACCGTAAAAAAGAAAGAAAAATTTGTTAATAAATAATTTATTTCCTAAAATAATAAATTACAAACAATTAACATTATTATAAAGTAATGATTGAAAATATAAATTAAAATAGTGACGCAAAATTATAAAATATTATAAATTAAAGTCTAGGAAAAATATTATGAATTCCTTGAATTTCTTTATGAAGGGAAATTTGGGGTCGGATATGTTAATGAAATAAATGAAGAGGATAATGAGACATTGATAAAGAGAGTAAACTTGTTATATAGGAAGCATTGACTTCATACAATGATATTACTAACTTCGAAAATTAAAGAGGTTTCGCGTGAAATTTGAGAAAGGAGGAAAAGTCGGTGTTGGCAACACTGCTATTTTCGAAATGTCGATGTTGACAACACTGATTTTTTTCGAAAGACTAGTGTTACCAATCATTTTCTTTTCTATTATTTGGAACTTCCGGTTCGTCTTTTTTTTTAAAAATTATTTATATTTTTTAATAAAAAAAAACGGTAGTAGTAGCATAGTGCTTAGATATGCTAGTATATGTAGGCTCATGCATCTCATTTATTAGGTCCTTTTGCGAGTTCTCTCTTGGTACAAGTACATCTTCTGCTCGAGTATTATACATGCATGTTACAAAACCATCTTACATAGTACTATAGTACGTAACATATGTTTTAATGAATATCTTTGAAATAATTTGTTAGATCAGCCAAAAGAGTGATATAAGTTCACTAACAAATATTTTAATTAAAATAATTAGTTCTGATCGTCTTTTTTTTAAAATCGAAATTAGGTCAAAACTCGAAACCACTCAAATTTTTACTTAAAATTAATTCAGCTGAGATTCGAAACTACGACTTTTCATGTTGAATGCGTTACTCTTACGGTCTTACCTATTATTTAATCCAGGTCCGATTATTTAGTTCTGATGAGTTTTGAGCCGACAATTTTCCTTACAAACGTTTCTTTAATTAACCAAATTTTACAAGAGCAGTTTCAGAGTTGCAAATTATGTTCTATCGGTACCTTAAGTATACATAAAATACCTCAAGTTTGCATCAGAGGGGCGTCACAATCCCCAACTAAATATTTTGAGATTTTTTACAATGACCTTCCTAACACTGCTATAATTCTGAAATTTTATGACGGGCTAAAATACATTTTTATAGCAAATTTAGAAGACTTTTAAAGAGGACTGTTAAAAATTGATACAAACTGTTATAAAAAGAGACCTTTAATAGCGGAACCTAACCTACATTCGCAATAAAAGAACTCTTTATAGCGGAGCTTGAGTTATATCCACTATTAAAAGATCATTTTTATAGCGGGTTGTACTGTAAATCCGTTACTAAAAAACTCTTTTTATAACGAGTCTCACTAAGGGTCCGCTATAAAAAAATTTGATAAAAAGTTGTTGCTGTCTTGTGTATTTATTGCGAAATTGACTGATTTGATATATATTTTTGCAAAAAATGTCTGTTCGTAATATATAATAAAGAGAAATAATCGTCCAGTCCACATTTTTTTAATGACCTTTCTCTCTCTTCGTCGTGCTGAGCGATTAGGTTTCAATTATTCTTGGGTTTTTGACGGTTCGACTGAGAGAAGGTGATCGCGATCGAATGCGCGGCGTGTGGAAGGTGATCTCTGAAGGCTTTCTCTCCTCTTCCGGTAACCCATTTCTGGGGTTTGCCTCAGTAGGCTCCAAGGATAGGCTCCGCTGCTCCGGTGTTGATAACCTGTTAGGACCAAGGTATAGTATCATTATCTTCTGAAACACTTTGCTTAGTTCCATCACTGAATAAACATGCTTAGTTCCATCACTGAATAAAAAAATATTCTTCTAATTAATCAATTTTATAGTTCAAGTTTGCTTCAGTTGTACCTTTTTGGTCGTGGCAATAGAAGTTCTATGATTGGTACTGCTTCTCTTGAGCAAAATGTCAGGGTTGACAATTTTTTAGGTGATATTTTCTTTCATTTCTTCAATAGGTCTGGTTTTAGCTTGCACCAGTCGCACATTGAGCATTCGCCAGACCATATTTCCTGATAAATTTAGTTATGCTTTCTGATTGTCAGAAATTTTGTTATGCTTTGTGAACCATACCAGAAATTTGATCTGTTATGCTTTCTGATTGTCAGAAAACCATATCAATGAAATTCTTTGTTGTCAGAAAACCATATCAGCATTGTTAAGAATTACATCTATTTCCCTTTTCAATTGGTAAATGCTAACTTTTTTTTCTAACAGAGGATGAGGGGTGTAGAGGTTAAGTACTTGTGCCCTCGATGCCAGCAACTTTGTAATAATGGTTGCCACCACTCCAGAAAACAAGTACCGATGATTCTATGCTTGTTATTACAATCGCAACACAAATATTTTTCGAGCTTGGTGCGATGAAGTTAACTTCCAAACAATCCACCTTAAACCACAACTATGCCGTATTGAAGAAAGGATTGAATATTATGATATCTTTAGCTGTTTTTTATGGTGTTTTGCTTGTTTTGCATGGTTTGTTAAAAATTAAAAATGTTAGTTGTTGTCTTTAGCTAATTTGGAATTTGTTAACTTGCTGATGTATGTGCTAGGTGTAATTTGTTGATGTATGCGCTAGGTTAACTTGCTAGCTGTTCTGAAAATGTATGATTGGTTCGTTATTATGTTGCTGGATATGTCTTTAGCTATTATCTTTTTTATGTATGATTGGTTCTGGAAATGTATGACTGGTTTGTGAAACAGATTACTTATTTGTGTTCGTTATTATATTTAATTCAATGGGTATCTACACTTCTCCTCTCCTTCCTTCTTTTGATGAGCTTGCCAGAGAGCAATAGTAGCACTCGTTCGTGATTTTTTTTCTTTTGCAACATAAAGAAATATTTAAATATATTAATAACATACAAGAGGTCTGTAGCCATGATATGTAACACGCATCTATACTAAAGCCCCTCCCTTTTCTGTCTAAAATACTATTTCATTTACCAATAAAAGGTCACTTTGGTACAATATGCTGCTAATGAAAAGAAAAACCTCAAAGCATTTACAAATTAAACAAAATATATTTGCTAACTTCATAAAGTCTGACTATAGCATACTGAAAACAAAATATACTTGCTAACTTCATAAAGTATGAATATAGCATCTCTTCCTAAAAAAAATATCCTGACTAACTTCATAACAAAATATACTTGCTAAAGAGTAAACAAAATATCTTTATAACAAAATATACTGGTCTCTTAGTTCATTTACTCTGACGAATCCTCTCAAAAGTCTGAATCTTTACTAACTTCGTCCACTTCCATCATCTTGCCCTTGGCCTTCTCTTGAACTCTCTGCCATGGAAATAAAGAGATGAAACTGAAACTGTTCTATACAAAAAATTGTTGTGTACCAGAATGAAGTTGATCTATACCATTTTTCAAATCATCTGCATTGATATTGTATGGGTTGGTGGCAGCTTGCTGTTCAAAATCAATAAACATAAATTATTAGTTGTGTTAATTACTGTATGGGTCTGCATTGATACAGATTTTAATTACAAGTCCATATTTCAAAAGAAATGATGAAAACATGCTCACCCTCATTTGTGCTCTTAACCAGACTTCTTCTTCATGGTCAATTGAATTTGCCGCCTCACAATCCGACATTGATTAAAATTTTCACTTGTTCCTAACACAATGATTGAGACAATAAGCTTAAATGCCACATCTTGTACCAGTAAGCCAAACCAGTATACCACCAAGAGTTTTATCGCTAGAGACCAATTGATTCTGGAGACGAAGAAGGAAGGAGACGAAGAGGAAATGAATATGATCGGCCGCGAAATTGAAAGGAGATGAAACATAAAAATACTGGAGAGAATGAAATTGAGAGGACACAAGTATAAAAAATATCGCTGATGATCAAGACGCGATCGAACGGTTTATTTACTCGACGCAAAAAAGAGATTGTAGAACGCGACCTATGGTAATCCAACTCTATATATATATATATATATACATATAGAGATAGGCTAGGGTGATCCATGAAGCTTCAAACCGCTAATGCTCCACATCGTATCTCCAATTTGAAAATTCCAACGATCGATCTGAACCGTTGAACATGATCTACATATTTAAAACTACTTGGAGATTGAATTTTATATTTTTTTCATTTTTTTGCTATTTTTTAGAGAGGTATGAAAATCACAACTTTTGTTGATTTAGAAACCGTTTGATTAGCAACTTTTCTACCTCTTTAAAAAATAGCAAACAATTTCAAAAAAATATAAAATTCAATCTCCAAGTAGATTTTAATATGTAGATCATGTTGAACGGTTCGGATCGATCGTTGGAATTTTTAAATTGGAAATAATACGTGTGGAGCACGAACGGTTTGATGCTCCATGGAGCACCCTAGCCTCTCTCTCTCTCTCTCTATATATATATATATATACAGTAATACTTAAAATACAATAACATTTGAAGAACGAAAAGCAGAATGATGAAAGATTTCTGTGAAAAGAAGGAAAATGAGGAAAGATTTCTGTGTAGGAAGAATGATGTAGAGTTGATGTTTATATAGAGAACGAAAAAAATTTGGAAGAAAAAAATGTGTCTTAATCCGTGAGACTCTGTGACTTTTTGGATCGTTGGATTGACAAGAATTAACGATTTGATTGGAACTATATGATAATCCATGGAAGCAAATTAATCAGAACATTTTATAGGAGACTGTTATGCAATTTCGCTATTAAAACTTTTAATAGCGAACCACATAGGCCATTCGCTCTAAAAGAGCTTTAACAACGGATCATTGGTATGATCCGCTATAAAAAGGTATGCTTTTATAGAGGTGTAATTGGACAACCGCTTTTAAAATATTTCAAAATCGAATCTGAGCTTTGATTCACTATAAAATATATGTTTTTATAGCAGTAGGCTATTAAAATGAAGATTGTTAAAGTTCTTTTCTGTAATAGTGTAAGTTTAAAGACTAATGATCAGTAATTTATACGTGACTGGATTTATGCTCTATCAAAACAATGAGAATATATCATATTTTTTTTAGGTTGATTCCAATTAATTGGTTCGAACTGTTATTTGTTTTTTAAGTTATTTCCTTGAAAATAAATATCCTAACTTTTCCTTAAAAAAATCCTATTTATTGAAACCACGTGTAGATCTGCAGTTAATTATAAGTATGAAATCGATTGAAATCTTTTTTTGTCAGTATTCAAATTGAGAAAATGATCAACCTCTATTCCAAAGAAAATCATCCTGAAACTGTGTACGCTTCACGGAAAAATAGCTCCAATACGCCCTCAATGCAAATGCTTATCAGACATCCTAACGACAAATGCTAAACTTGAGGTACTTTCTTTAAACATTTGCGTATTGCAAGTACAAGAAAACAAGCCGACCTAGCTCAGTTGTAGAGCGCGTGGCTTTTTAACCACGTGGTCGTGGGTTCGATCCCCACGGTCGGCGATTCCGTAATCATTTTTTCATCCACTGCACATCTCTTTTAAGTCCAGTGAAAAAATATAATATGCATAATGTTACCGATTTACTGGTGACATCATTTTTTTTGTTAGGATGTTTCCGTAATACTTTATCGATATCTATTTTGTTTCACACTTTGTGTTTTTTTTAACGTGCATATCAAATTAATTAGCATGCTTAATAGTCAAATAATATGTCTAATAAATCAGTTTGTGATTTTTTCTTTTTTCTCGCACTAGCTTTTTTCTCTCTCGCGGTTTTTTGTCATTCTTTTTCTCTAACCCTTGCTCTCAATCTCTCTTTCACTCGCACTCGCTCACGAGTCATGCTTTGCCCCTCTAATCTTAAGCTCTTCTTTCTCTCATGATACTCTCAATAGAGACTATGTGCCTTCATGATGAGCCTCGCTTATTTATAATCACTCACATTTCATTCTCTCTTCTTCTTCCTGTTCTTTCATGTTTTGTTCACGAACTGTAATTTTTTAAAGTTTTTAATTATGCATACTAGTTATATAGTTATTTAGATCGACTTTTTAGTTATGCATGCTAACAATGTCATATTAATTCGGGTTGAGTTGTTTAATTATGCATGCCATTACACAGTTAATAGTGTTCTTGTTTGTATGTTAATTGTGTCAATTAGCATGATTAATGTGTTATTTCTGTATATTAACTGTGTTATTATGCATGTTAATTTTATAATTATTGATTTTACCTATGTTATTGTGCATGTTAAATTCGTTTTTTCAGACTAAGTTGTTAATATGTTTGTTAATTGTGTTATTATTCATATTATGTTGTATGCTATTGTGCTTGTTATTAATGTTATTTAATTAGAATTGTGTTGTTAAATGTGTTATTATTATGTTCATTGTGTTATTATACACATTATTTGTATTATTATGCATGTTATTGTTTTATGTTCGAATTGAGTTGAAGATGTAGTAAAAAATGAAGAGAACAACTCAGGAGAAATGAAGAAGTGAATAACAAAAGAATATTTTTGGGAGGAGCGCATTCAGCCGTGCGTACAATCAGTTAGATGCATAATGACGAAGTCAAATATACTGATATAACTGATGAGATGTATAATAACTACATCAATATACAAACTGAATGCAACTAAATCAATCCAGTTAATATCGATGTTATTATCAATATAGAAATTCACGCATCAGCTTCTTTTTTGTTAACAGATCCCTTCACTTTTCTGGTAAGGACATGTGAGACTTACAAAAGGAGAATTAAGTTGTCTAAAAACGATAAAAGTTTGTTGGAATTTATCAGAATCATTGTAGTTAATTGTAAAATATTAAATTTTTATGTAACCATCCATCAATTAAAATAAATTTTCTTATATATGAGTCAGAGGCGAAATCAAGTATCGCAGGGGTAATTTTAAAAAATACCTTGCATAATGCCTAATTTAAAAAAGTGTAAACAGTATGCTTATAATTATATGGAAATTTAAACTAACCTCCCCCCACCTTAAATAAGATATGGAAAGAGTAAACGAATAAAAAAATGGAAAATAATCTGTCGATCCCATCAACGATACACATGTCGCTCTGCATGTTAAAAAAATTATTATGCATGTTATTTGAATTATTTTGCATGTTAAAAAAATAACATGCATAATAACTCAAATAACATGCATAATTATTTCCGAATACAAATTAGTATATATAATAACTCAAATAACATATATAATAACTCTTTTAACATTTAAATCGACATGCATAATAACTCAAATAACATGACTAAAGTAAACACAGAAAAACAACATTCATGTTTGGATTCCCTTTCTAAAATAAAAATATTTAAAAATAGAGAGAGGATCACTTTAAAAAATAATTTGAAAGTAGAATGGGATGGAGGAAGTAAATGAAGTAAAATATTAATTTATAAACTTGCGCGAGGACTGAGGAGTGAGGAGGTGTCTACTCTCTAGACTCTAGAGGTGATTTCTGCTGAGCCTGACATGTTGTTTTCCAACATCAATGCCTTCTATTTTATTCTGAAGGAACAATTACTGACGTAAATATCTGTTTCCGAGTTAATGAGTTCAGTGTATATTTACTCACGTTTGACCGATTAATGTTAAATAAAGATTTTGCTTCTTAGGGCGATTTTTTTTTTACTCATTTATCATCTGTATTCGATAGAATAAATATGGATAGAGATTCTTTTTCGTTAACTAATCAGTTAATTACAGATGAAGGATATTTTGTATCTGTTATCTATAAGATGAAAAAGTAATTAATTCTTCCCTTGACACTTGACAGGCCTGAGTCTAATTGGTAGGATAAATGATAATAGAAAAGCTGAAAGGCACAGAAGATCAGAACAAATAAAATGGAGGCGCGCGCGCGCGCGCGCGCACACACACACACACACGCGAGGGGAGAATGTGGAACGACGTCACATGGTGGTGGGTCCCACCCTGTGATCTCCGGCAGAGTTGTCCTTTTCTCCTTTGATCTTCTTTCTTCAATTCTTCCTCTTTCCCATGTGGCCTTCTTCACTTTTCTCTATTTTATTGCTTTATTATGCATTTAGCACGGTATACTCCTATACGAATAATTAGCATGGCTGATGGCTGCATGGGTCACGAATTAGCACGATTTAAGTTTGAACGGTCCATTTTTCATGCTGCGATTCAAATACTTGAACCGAACGGATTACAACATCTTGACCTTGATTCGAGTAAGATCGAATTGGACCGCGCGTGCGGGTTTAGTAATTTGTCAAACCAGTACTCAATGTAATAATATCCGAGTACTGCGCCAGGCCCCGAAATTTTTTTAATTAACCAAAATAAATTAATAAAATACCAAAATGACAAAATTTGGACATAAATCACGATTCTAGCCATTTCGGGATCACAGCGCCCTACGTAACTCCGGGTTCACTGTGATCCCCATAACTCCGGAATCACAGTTGCCGGAGTTATGGAGGCTGCTGTGATCCCGGAGTTATGGCGATCACAGTGAACCCGGAGTTACTTATTATTTATACACCAGCCGAGAGAGAGAGATAAAGAGAGGGGATGCTTATAATTGAAGAGAGATATTGATAATTGAAGTTAAACAAGTAATTTGAGGTATTATTTTATTTTTGCTTAAATTCTTCAATTTAGTTGATTTAATTTATAATTATTATAATTGTTATAATTGATAGTTGATTTCAGGTATTATTACAATTGTTTTTTAATTTATAAGAATTATAATTTTAGTTGAATTGTTATAATTTACTTTCATTCTTCAAAGTGAATTGCTATAATTCTTATAATTGTTATAATTCTTCAAATTTAGTTGATTACAGGTATTATTATTATTGTAAATTAATTTATAATTATTATAATTGTAGTTGATTTATGTACGTATTTCGTATTTTTTAAACTATTAGTATAATATTAATTTAGTAATTATAATAATTAAAGAGTTAGAGAAATTTTGTAGAAATTTAGATAGAGAAGTGAAGTGAAGGTTTTGCACATTTTAAATATAAGATATTATTTTATTTTAATTACATGGTAATAATTTTTTAAGTTAAAATGTGAATCAGTGTAAATTAATTTATAATTATTTTGTAGATGATTTATGTATGAATTTCGTAATTTTTGAACTATTAATATATTATTATTTTGTAATTATAATAAATCTAAGAGTTAGAGAATTTATTTAGGAATTTAGATAGAGAAGTGAAGTGAAGATTTTGCAAATTCTAAAGAGTTGCTAAGTCATTTTAGGTATTATTTTATTATAAATTAAATTGTATTAATTTATAGAGTTAAAATTTGAATTAGTGTAAATTAATTTATTATAAATTAAATTAGAATTATTTTATTATAAATTAATTTAGAATTATTTATTATAAATTAATTTAGAATTATTTTATTTCTGAAGTATTAGTATATTATTAATTGGGAAATTTATACAGTTGGAGTGAAGAAAGATGATTCCAATTTCCGTATATATGGATGGTGAGACTCGAAATGGCCCGTATGGTATGGAATATAGTTGTGATTCAAAATTTACTTTTCCGGGAAATGAAGACACCCGGTATGAAGATGTGAAAAATACAATATACAAATGGTTGGGGATATTTGAGAGTCAATATTCGCTCAATGTTGTCGCTCGATATAACACTGCGATCCCACCTTCTTATCATTTTTGTTTAATTCCCATTCGCGATGACATAGAGTGGCGAATGATATTGCAAATGGCACAATCAGAAATGAATTGGAGATTTGTTGAATTATATGTTGATCTGGTGCCAAATCGGACAAATGAGAATCCTGATAACTTAGGTCGCACAGGTGAAAATGTTGTTAACACGGATGAAGAGCCTCCGAGAGTTAGTCAAGAGACATTACCTTATAGCCCTGGCCATACTCTTCATATCTCTCCCGCAAGACATTCACCAATTATAGATCTTAATGAGCCCATATCTAATATTCCTGAAGAAAACGAAGGCGATGACGATGAGAATATATTACCCGTAGCGGGAGAATGGGAAACAGGAGAAGATTATGGATACACCTCTGACGAAGACGATTTGGATTATAATCCTAACGATCATCCGAATCATCGGATAATTGTACAAGGAAGATCAGAAAAATATCACCCAGTACAGGAGCTTAGTGATATATCTGGTTTCAATGAAATTTACACTGAAGTACAAAACTCGTCAGACGATCCCTTGGCAGAAAATCGTGTATTTAATTCAAAAGATCAGTTACAATGGACCATTAGTGAGTATCACATCAAAGGGAATATAGAGATTAAAACAGAAAGGAGTAGCGCGACGAGGCTAGTTATGGTTTGCAAAGATCAGAGATGTTTTTGGAGGTTGTACGCTGTATGTCCTAAAGGTAATAATTTTTGGACAATAAGAACCAACCCATACCCGCACACTTGTATCCAATCGATTACACGAGTAGATCATGCACAACTTACGGCCAAGATAATTGCTGGTGCTATTAAAAAGGAAATGAACGAAGATACAACCATGACAATTAAAAATGTCAGACATTTAGTTAAAGCAAAATTTCCCGGTGCTGATCCATCATACGCCAAGTTATGGCGAGGCAGGGAGTTAGCAATTGCGAAAATATTTGGGACTTGGGAGGGATCATATGCGTTGCTTCCTCGTTATTTTAATGCCATCCAATCGACGAATCCATCAATGAAGTATGCTATCCTGACGACTCCTACCAATCAACCTGAAGTACGTTATTTCCATGCTGCGGCTTGGGCTTGGGGACCGTGCATTGAGGCAGTAAAGTACATTCGTCCGGTGATAAGTATCGACGCAGGTTTCTTATCGGGTCGTTATGAGGGAAGATTACTGATGGCTTGCGGGTACGATGCAGAGAATCAATTGATACCATTGGCATTTGCATTGGTGGAGAAGGAAGACCTAGAAAATTGGGGTTGGTTCATGAATTGGTTGCGTCGAGAAGTTATCGGACCTGGTAATTAAGGCTGTTTTTGAATATCCCCAATATGGATGGTCGGAGGCAAACAGCGAAGCAGTGCACCGATATTGTATGCAACACGTTGCCGAGAACTTGTACTCAAAATTTCCAGACGATAATCTAAAGAAATTATTTAAGCGTGCTGCATCGAAGAAGAAACCTCGTCGATTTAAAGAGCACATGCAATCTATAAAAGCACAATATCCAGGCGCATATGAGTATTTAAAGACGGTTGGAAAAAGACTAGAGAATGATCCAAAAGAGTCTGTGAATCCATCAAAGTGGGCACAACGGTACGACAACGGATATCGTTGGGGCATAATGACAAGTAACGGATCTGAATCTTTGAATCGAGTGTTCAAAGCTGTTCGTATGTTGCCGGTTGTGGCTATCGTGGAAGGTACCTGGTACAAGTGCGTGAGTTGGTTTGATGATCGGAGAATCGCATCTGGTGCAACCGTAAGTGATGGTTTTGTTTGGTCTCGTAGTGTTACGGAGAAACTAATTAAGAGAGGTGACAAGTCACGACCACATCGAGTAGACCCCTATCGATCAGAGCAAGGGGATTTTGAAGTTTTGCATCAGGGCGAGACCTTACCGAATGGTGAATTTGAAAATTTTAAGTATCACGTATTACTCGAAGAGGGAGTTTTTACGCGTTGCACCTGTTTGAAACCAAATCTGACCGGCATACCATGTTCGCATGTATTAGCGGTGATAAGGGTCAGACATTTAAACTTATCTCAATTTGTTTCACCTTATTACACTGCTGCAAATCTGCATGATACTTGGTCCGGAAGATTCCACCCTTTTCCAAATCAATCTGAATGGCTCGAGTATACGGGACCTACCATCATTCCCAATAGAAAATTGCTTCGTCGTGGTCGAAGAAGGCACATTCGTATTCCGATGGTAATGGATGAAATGGAAGGACGAAAAGGCAAGCGCAGAGGACGACCCCTTGGAAGACGACCAGAAGGTATTGAAATGGTTTTATATGTTTAAAATACTCATATTGAAGACGACCATCACCTTCTTACTTTTTAATATTACAGGAAGTGCTCAATCCAGCCATCAAGGGAGTCAACCTCATAATCGCCATGAGGTATTAACACAATTGGGCTTACATAGTGGAAACCAGCCCACTCGACACTCCGTAGATGTCCAACCAAATCCAAACCCTACCCAAATGCAACCCGTAGATGTCCAACCAAATCCAAACCACTCGACGATCCTTGTTGCGATGTCCCATAGTTGTATTCCAATTCAAGCCATCATCAGCCTCATCGTCGCCGCTCCCGGTCACCTCAGCATCTGGTGTTTGCATGTATTCCTGCAAAAAGCACATTAGAAACTGCTAAATTAGTGCATTTTTTAATAAATAGTTCAATTCAGGCCAAACCTGTGTAGGAGGGATCTCCGGGCCTGTCTGGAACTGACTAGTATGGAAGTCGTAACCTTGTGCACCATCTCCTCCCGGGTACTGACTACTGAATATGTCAAAATCATAATCATGTACATCAGATGCTCCCTGATACGGACTATTTAATCCTGAATAGTATCCCTAGGTAGAATATGCATGTTTAACATTAGCAAAAAATATTAAAAATTACTGCATAATCATTAAACATTATAGAGGTACGATTCACATACCTGGGACTGATCTCCGCCCGGATGCTGACTACTAGATGCCGTGGGATCACCGTGCGGTCCTAAATATGTCCCGGCCATGCTGTAAACAATCTCGTCATAATCACCCTCATATGTTGACGCCCATGACGCCTCCTGCTCACGAAAGCCTGGAACCTCAGGCTCGTCCGAGGTGGTGATATCCTCGATTCTTTCGGGCAACCCGGCATCCCTTAGCAGTTTTTCCAGCTTATGCCCTTGACCGACATCATGCAGGCTTCCTCGACATGATAGTAATGTTCTCTTTCCGAAGCGCTTCAACCCTCTTGTCAGGGCCATTGGAATTGCCATGACTGCATCCCTAAAGGCCCTCTTGCCCTGCAAGACAAACTTTCGTAAGTAACAAAACAAGTCACATAATTTGAGTAGCTATTTGATTAGTTAAATAACATCACTAACCTGTCGTGTGGCACACTCAGAATGGGAAACATATGTAAGGCTGCTAGGTGGCTGAGACGGAGGAGGCAGTGGCTGGGTGAGATCATGGGTGGAATCACGCTCTAAATAAATCGACCTCATCTCAAATCTCTCATACCAGGGCATATACTGATGAAACCACCAATCACTGTCGTGTGGCTGCCCATCTGTGGAAACGATACACAACGGTACTCTATCTGCACTCCACTGCCCTACATAATCAGCATGACGCTCCCCCCAGTGAAGGCCGTAGTGTCCATCAGTATGATCTACCTCATCTAACTGTCGGTGAACATCCCAAGATAATGGAGGAGGGGGAGGAACTGTCTGAAGTAAATCGTACTGTCTCATGACCCTATCCGGGTAGTGATGTGAGACTATCCAAAAATGAACGAGAGGGACTCTAGCCAACCAAACTCCCTGATCACGTAGTACACATGACGGCGCAAGAGGGAGGAAGGTAGTATAGGGTGTCCACTCAACTTCACCCTCTTTCATCGCATTCAAAACATCTCGGGGATGCTTTGCTCCAACATTGTGAGGGTTGTCTTTCCACAACTTAAAACCCATCCATGT
>CAXKVX010004024.1:0-13958 GCA_964058865.1 Eleocharis quinqueflora
CATGTTATTTGTTATAATGAAATAGTTATACATTTTAACGATTTTATTATACACTTTAGTTGAGTTATCGTGTACATTATTTGAGTTATTATACATGTTATTTTTGTAATGAAATAGTTATACATGTTATTTTTTATACTGAAATAATTATGGTATAACATGCATAATAATTCAAATAATATGTACGATAACTCAACTAAAGATACATAATAAAATTAATATCGATAGTTGATATCAAATGAAATATCTAATGTGATATCTACGAAACATTATCTTATAAAATAAAATCATTTAATATAAACGTGGTTCTCTTTTGAGGCTAGTGGGGACCCGGCTCCGATAAAGTTTCTCTCTCTACATAGAAGAGGAGCGGAGTGCATGCAATCGACTTTATTCATCACAAAAAACTGGAAAAGTGTTATCCAACGCACGCTTCTGATAACTACATCGATACTGATATCTTTGTGCTGTGCCTAATGGCTTTTCCTTGAAATCAATAAAATATACTGATATCTGAACTTAATTTGTTCATTATTTTATTATTTCCATTAAATCGGCCAAATCATGATGTGAGACGTGCATGCCATTGTCCATCCACTTCGTTTATTAAAGACAAAACTGATTTTTTCTTAATTTTTTTTTTGAGAAGAAGTGGGACGTGAGATCTTCTGTCTCAAGTCTCATTTAAATTTAATCTAAAATTCTTCATGATTAAATTTCGAATCTACTTCTCTTTAAGAGAATATTACTCTTAATCACTAGATCAAAAAAAATTGTTAGTTTTTTAATTTTAGATTCGCCTTGTTTTAAAGTTGAATAATTCACATCCAGTACTGCATTTTTTACGATGTCTCGGACCATTTGTATTGAATATTATATGATATAATATTGTCGATGTCTCATATCAATAGATATTCACAATTTGACTAAAATTCGTATGAATAAATATGGATATAGATCTATAAATATATTCAATAACATTTTAAATCTAGATCTAAATGTTGAAAAAAGTTCCTTTATGTTCCTTTTTGTATTGAGTGTTCTCGATCGTTAAACCATTTTACATTATTCAAATTCGATCCAATTAAAACTGGTATGACACTTGATTGAATATATATTTGAATGCTCAAATTTGGACTAGATTTAGATATGAATTCATTTACACTCGGAAAAGTATTACAAAGTTCTAATAACGGGTTGTATTATTACTGACCCAACACATTCTACATTTTTTATAAATGGCCGGGGCGCTATTAACAGTAGCGCCCCTAAATTATATCCAATATTTTTTATTTTTTTATTTTCTTCTTTGTATGGGTCTCATGTCGACGCATGAAATAGAGGCGCCATTGTTAATTGCACCGCTACGAAGTTGAAATAATCTGGAATTTTTACATAAGTCATAGTTGAAATTTATTTAGGGACGATATTGTAAATCGCGCCCCTATTTTTTAAAAATTTGAAAAAAAGGTCAAGTAGAAAAAAAAAGGAAAAATAATAAAATAATCGAAAGAATTTATGGGCGCTATTGGTAATAGCGCCACCAATCCTTGTAAAAATTTTAGAGTGTTGGACTGTTACAAATATTACGAACTATTTGAACCTTTATAATATTTTTTCTTTACACTATGATATGAAATTTGAATTTTTCTATACTATCTAATAGAGCATCTGAGCAATGGATGTGTTTATTTGATCTTTGGTCTTGTTTTTCTCTATGGACAAAAATACCTCTCTCAATTTGAACCATATTTTTTCAATACAAAGGAGAAAGATATGCGCATCCATCCAAATTAATTTTTGGAGCTAAATCATATTTGCTTAATTTGTCACCAGAAGATATGCGCAGAAGGAGGTTTCCATCTTTTGCACCAATCAAAGTTCTTCAAATAGAAAATTCGACCAGCTGCTCCAATTGTAAAATATGTGCATCACCACTTACTATGTGTGCGCATGAGTCAGGGAGAAAGATTTCATTGGAGCGCCACCTACTTCATTCCATGTATACATCAATCCAGATTTAATTATGTAAATTTGCTTCATTCTTCGGTTTTTGCATTTTCTTTATTGGTTAGTGTACAATTTGCTTCATTCCTCGCCACCAAAACATATTATGATTCTGTTTCTTAAAAAAATGCAGAGGTCCTCTGCGCCTCTATGGTAGTGTGCAATTTGTTTCCAAATTTAAATTATATTCTGATTTTTTCTTTGGATTCTATGAATTAGGTTGCGTCTTTGATTTGTAATATATATAATAAAGCATAAGCCATTATTTGTATAATTGTTGCGTCTGTTCATTAGGCATCATTGTGGAGGTGCGTTTATTTTTCTTTTATATTTTTCTATTTGTTGTTTTTTTTTTTGACAGATTTTTCTATTTGTTGTTGATTTTGCTTCACTATATTTGGGCTTATCCATGATTTTACTTCACTATATTTGTGTTTACATTATTTGTGTTTTTAATTTTTATACCTCTTTCATGCAGGATTTTTAGATATAGTTCCTTTGATTTCAACATCAACTGTCGAAAGGCTTCTCTTAGAGGTGAGTATGGATATTCATACTAGTTTTTCTTAATTTCATTGTGCAGTAGTGCTTGATCTAAATCATTTTTTTTTAAAACCTTGACCTAAATTATTTCATCCATGCTTTATTTCTAATGTGGATTAATTTGAACGCAAAAAATAATTCTAGTTTTCATTTTTCCAAGCTTTAGACACTCTGTTAGCGGTTTATTGTACCATTGTCATTATTGTGTACTTGTACCACACTTTAGAAGTTATAAGAACCAAATTGTTTATTCTGTTAATTTCAAAGGTTGCTTCTCTATGTAATATTCAATTGCCAGGGGGACTTATCTGTGAAAGTATTAGCATTAAGCCTTTGCTGCTTTACGTTTTATGGCTCTGTTTAAATTAATAAAATATATAAACTCAAAATTGACGATCACTCTTTGTTGTTTCCTCTATCCAATAGCAGCAAAAGAGATTCTAACTCTGTTTAATTGTCCTCAGTTAGTTTCCTTAATGGTTTATGAAGAAAGAAAGATATATATCTATGAATATAACATTACAGGTTTGTTACGAATTGATTATATAATATAATATAATCGACGCAATATATCCATCTCTTCATATTGTGAGTGTTTTTTTATTATACAATTTTCGATGACAAAAGAATAGATATTATGTAGCTCTTCTTTCATGATTGTTTTTATATATGCAAGCAAGATCATCGGAATATATGATTTCCAAGGCGATATTATCAACAAAAATGAGTATGTTGACGATATTAATAACAAGATGATCGATAGGTTTCCCGAAGAGGAATATATATATATTACAATTTTGACTCTGCTGAGGATAACTACAATAGCAACTACCCGACAAAATTCTTGAACTCTTTGATGTTGGGTGGCTTACCGCCTCAACTATTGAAATTGAAACTAGCATGTTCGATCATATTTTTGCGCAACATCGACCCTGCAAATGGACTATCCAATGGTACCAGATTGGTTTGTAGAGCAGTCCGAAGAAATGTGATAGACACAAAAATAGTGGTTGGTGAACATGCTGGAAAAAGAGTTTTCTCGCCTCAGATTCGACTCTGTCCATCAGACAATGATATGTTCCCATTCAAGATAAAGAGAAATAGTTCTTGATCCGTCTTATTTTTGCAATGACAATAAATAAAGCTCAAGAACAAACGATTTCGCATGTTGTCGTCTATCTACATGAACCAGTATTCTCGCACGGACAATTATACGTGGCGTTATCAAGAGGGACATCTCGTAGGAATACAAAGGTTTTGGTAGTTAGTAAAGTAACGCAACCAGGAGTTTACACGTTAAATGTAGTGTACTAAGAGATTCTACAAGATGACTAATACGGATAAAGTACAATATGCTCTATTTCTTATGTTAAATTACAATTTTTTAGTAGATGTGCTTCTAGCATTTTATCTTTAGTTTTTCTTATGTTAGTATTTTTGAAGCAAACTAAATAATAAGCTTATGTGATAATTCTGATTGTGGCACTTTATTTGTTTTTCAGGATTTTACTGTTGTGCTATTTTGTAAGATGTCCGGATCAATTTATATTCTTATATTTATGTTAACAACACATCGGTGATACTTAAAGAATCATCGTCTAAATGAAATTATTGTGCAGTGCATGTATATGTTATATTATTATGTAGTTGAAAGACAAATACGCGCGAAAGATTGTAAAAACACTTCTCCAAGCAAATATTGTTAATGTAACTAAATGACATGAATACATAATATTGAATATGCGTCGAATAATTCACAAAAGTATGATAAATGCAGAAATAATATTTGAGCAACACACAAGTTAAATGATTTTTTCCGTTCGTAATATCTCTCGTTGCTTGGCACGATCGAGTACGATTACTAGTATAGTATAAATTCAACAATCAACTCTCCATTTTAAGTTCAACGGAGAAGAGCCTGATTATTGACGAAAAAGAGAATACGACAAGGTGATAATTGGACGAAAAACTCAACGGCGTGTAGTTTCACAAATTTGAAATCGAAATGTTAAAACCAACTTGCCAAGGCATATGTAGAAATCAAATTAGCTGTTGCATAATACGTGTAGCGCAACAAATGTAGATCATCGGATCTTCTTCAGCTACATCAAAATTTATGTTTATATACAATCTATTCGAATTTGACGGCCAATCTAAAACGTCATCTGCATGCGCGGTACAGCAAACTTGAATCCATCTTATGTAAAACCGTGCAAAACATCGGAAGGATCAGAATCTCAGGTCATACTAATCACTAATGCGAAGGTATAAATTACAATTGAGCCCAAGAAAATATAGGAATTTTGTAAATACGTTGCACACTCCTAAAAAGGTAGGAAATGTTTCCTCCAATCATTTCTTTGGGAAAAGATTGGGGAAAAAAGGAAGAATGAAAGATTGAACTGTAAAATTCAAAGGGAAAAAGATTTCGGTCAAGCTAGTGGTATTTTTAAATTAAATTGATTATCTTAGAAGGTTTTTTGATAGTGTAAGGTTGATAAAGATGGCAAGCTATATATTATTTTTCCTTTTCACAATTTTTCTATATTGGATAAGTCGTTCTCTACTTCTCTGGCTTCATTTTCATTTTTTTTTCTCTAAATGAATTAAGAAGAAGTTCAACTGTTAATACCATTGGAACTAAGAATATATTTTTTAATCTTACTGGATAATTTATAATATTAAAAAAAGAAAAATAAATTACATTGCAGAAGGGCTACGTACAACATTGTTTCATATGATTTGATTTGTGTGGAGGTTTCTAAAAAAATTTAGAGATATGGGTTGTCTTACTATTAATTCCTATGATCAGCATCCTGTCTCTTTATATTTCCTTCTTTTAACTCTATTGCTTTATATTAATCGAAAAATATCTATAAGAGTAATAGAAATTGTTAATAACAAAATTATATACTTGAGAATATTCGACGATGAATAAAAACATTTTTTATTCGGTCGAAATTATGTAGAACAATCTCAATTATGAAAAATACATCTATAATTTCAAATTCATAAATTGATGAAGTAATTTTATATTTTCACCGTAACTTATGAGTGGAGAATTCAATCGCTAAATTCCTGGTTTCTCAATATTTAAATATTGTATTAAATTTTAATTTATAACTTAAAATAGAATAATAATGTTGGATTCGATCTGAATAATAAATATTTTCTCTAGGTAATTTCGTAAAATTTGTAAACTATTTATTTAACTTAGTAAAACCTTTAAATATATGATGTTGACACAAGATATCACAGTATCTGAACACTTCATATGCTTAAATTAGACTGTCTATACCTAAAACCCATGTAAATAAATTGTTGAGTAAATAAAGTTTGTGATAGTGTAAATTTCAAAATATAAAGGTTGTACTTGCAAAGTTTTGAATAAGAAAATTAAATAGTTGTTTTTTCCAATTCTGCCCTCAAAACAAAGTCAGTCTTTCTCTCTGTTTTATATCTTGACAGAAACTCGTCTTCTTCTTTCTCTCTCTCTCTTCCTTTTCTTTTCCCTCTCTACCTTGAACTTTGAGCTATAGCAAAAGTTCAAAAGAAATTAAGACAAAAAGGAAGAATAAGAAACAAAACCATGGTGGATATCTACAATAGTCCGGTAGCTTATGCTTCATATTCTCCTTTTTTCTATAACTTCTATTCCATAATTAATTATCTTCTCATCTTCATCTCTGCTTTTAATTGATTCCATGCATCTTTTTTTTATCCGTTTAATAGATAAAACAGCTTATTGTTCCAAGCGATGTTCAACCAGATGAGAATCATAAACCAAGTTATGGAGTCGAATCTCAGCCGTTGGATGGATTTGTAGCGGTGGATATCGGCGCCTTGTCAGCTCACGCCGATGAACCAGTCTCTGTATGAACTTTCCATCCTTCTTTTTATTTCTAATTTATTAGACATGACTTCAAATATGACTTGATGATGCATCTTTTTGAGTTAATTTTCATAACATAGTTTTTATCCTTAAAAATATTTGTACGGCTTTCCCAAGATTTTAACACGTTTGTAATATTTTTTCTTTTTTGGGGGCTTAGAATAAAAACATGGCAAGAAATATGTCAAGGAAAGGATCACAAAAAACACCAGATGGAGATGGCAACTGCACTGGTAAGTCATGCTCTTTCTCTTTTCATCTTTTCTCACATTAAATTTTGTAATAATTCTGATTAGAAATTTTCCTTGGTAAATTTGTAAAAAAAAAGGAATAATAAACTCTTAATATTAGGAAATTTAAAAAATTATTATTTTCTCTGGGTAAAGCATGGTTACCATTTACCAGTTACCAATCCCCATAACATTTCTTAGAAACTACCCATCTTTTGTCTGGTAGTGATGTTCTATAACTGTAAAATTGGCTGAAGCAATTCGAATTTTGAATGCCTCAGTAGGTGGGCCCGGGACTGGGGATAAACTTGACACGTGTGCACACGTGGCAGTAGCAAATGAAGATGTGCTCAACGGGCACAGCTATGGCCACATAGGAATGGCAACAGCAGGTCAGGGAGGAAAGCTCCGAAGGATGAATAGCAGGAGGTCCCCACAGTGGATCAATCCTAGAAGAGTTCTCTTCACGTTTGCCACCGTGTAAGTCTACATTTTGCAAAATTAAATAAATTAAAATAAATATTAGTTTACTTTTTTTAAGATTAAAGAAATTAATAATTAATAATTATATTCTATATTCTATATTTTCTAAATTGAAAAATTAATAATTTATAAAAATAACTACTTGTTTGAAAAATATATATACTTAGGAAGTTTCAATGATTTTGCAATCAGGCAATCGTCAATTTTCATTGAACTTCAAACTAAATACTTAATATTTGACGCAAATTGGCAAAATAATCAGGGCTTCTTGGTAATTTTGCAATCAGACAACCTTCAATTTTCAAAGAAGCTTAAAATAAATATGAATTGCACTGTCCATTAATATATCTTATTTATTTATCTATTTCCAATTTAAAATTTGCATGATCTCTAGTTCTCTGCCCCAATTTGTGTCACTCTAGCTATAAGTTTCCTATTTATATATAACTATTTGTCTATCAAAATATTCTATATTTATTTACTGTTACTCAAGTGCCAGTGAATTTGCCATCAAAGTTTTTTCTTCTCAAAACACCTTATGTTCACTTTCCTATAAATTTAGCAGTTCAAAATAGAAAATTGATGAGAACTCCTCATGGTGATTGGTGCATGACACACTATTATCCATCCAGAGTTTTCAACACACCTAATTCTCCTTCAATCTTTCCAATTGTGCTCTTTTTTGATTGCAACAGTGGTCCTTAATAAGCCACACCAAGTTCCAGTTGTCCTTAATAAGCCAAACCAAGTTCCATTTGTCCCAAAACAAAACAAAACAAAATAATACAATCTGAAACCAGATATTTAACTATTTTGATATGGACAATTTTTCATACTTAGCCCCACACACAAAAGAATATTGAGATATTTATCATGATCCTTCACAATTTGGATTTTGTTGGGTCACATACTATGTCGGCTCGTTGGGTATTGCACTATTGCGTTACCCAAGCATTAATTTAATTAAGCACAAAACGAAAATATTTGGTATTGAGACTTCTTTTGGAGCCATGTTGATACTTGGATACATAGAAGAGAGATGAGTTGTCGTTTCTGATGCTTGGGTTTGCATTTAGGCACAACACATCATTGGCTCACTGCTTCTTTATCATCAACTCCTAATCCTTTTTTTATATCATCAATTATTCTATGACAGTCCGTGTTGGCAATTACAACTTTTTTTCAAAAGAAATTCGTCAAGTTAGATAAAGTAATGCTTGATTTCTTTTACTAAAAGAAAACTTGACTTATTGTTTACTAAGGCCATATTGTACCTTTTGCATTTGAGTTTTGATGCTACCTGCAACTAAGTTCCATATTTCACCAATAGCTCCAAGAGATATTTCAGGTTGTATCTATAACTTAGTCAGGAGAGGCATGTGCAAGTCTCAATTGGTGTATTGAAAACAATATAATTAAATGTACTTGATGTGCTTGTTGAAGCAACAACTTATTTAATTAATCATTGCAATGCAATTGATGTTGCTTGCAAATTGCAAAATCTTTGATTTGCTTGATTTAATTGCAACTACTAGAATTAGGAAACTAACCGTTAAATGTCATCATTTTAGCTCCTTGTTGCCTAGAATTGAGGCTTTTTATTGCTTGTACTTGACCAATGGCTAATATGTTATATGCAACCAATTCTGTGCCAAGAAATAATAATATATGAAAAGGTGGATTGGGTGGATGCTATTGTGCAGGGTGCCTTGATATATTCAACTAACAATTTCATTTACATTTTCACAATTTTAAATTGGGGTTATTTTCATATTTTTTTTATTTTTCTGCGCAAAATTTCAGGTCCAGTATGGGTACTTTGATTCTACTATACTTCACACTATCAATGGGGAAGATGGCAATGGAGGATACCAACATAAGGTGAACAAAATACAATTAACAAATTGTCTACAATCAAGATACAAAAAATCGAGCCGTCAAACCTGTTGATACTATGTATCAAACCTCAGCAGAAAGAAGAGAATTTGTTTTTCTTTTCTTTTTTTGTGCTTCCTAGGAATTTATCTTGTATGCAAAGTACGTAAGTAGCAGTTGATTGTATGTTCATGATGGAATGTAGAGTAAGAAGATGGTAGATACACAAAGGGATTAAGTGAGTACATTTATAGTATTTGAAATTTTATCTACATACTAAGGGGTCTAAAATAGTAAAAAATTATATAAGTTATAACGTGGTGATGATTTTTTTTCTTTGAACATTTTGATTTTTTTTCTTTTTATAAATTCAACAGAAAAAACTCCTGTTTTTTTTTTTTCTAAAATTGATATGGATAGAATCATATAAGGTTGCAATATTTTTGTCATCGCAACTTTTATTTAAGAACAAAAAAACAATGGTATTCTCTCCGAATTTTTTTTATTAACCAAAATAAATTAAAAAGACAGGAACCTGACAAAATTCGGATCAAAATCACCAAAGTAGCCATTCCGGAATCACAGACTCCGGAGTAACTCCGGAATCACAGCCTCCAGAGTAACTCCGGAATCACTGATTTCGGAGTTTGGTTTATACGAATTCTTCAAATGAATTATGCGCCTGAATTTTTTATTAATAAAAATATTAATATTTTAATTGAAGAGTTGGTTGTATTTAGGTAAGTTTTTGTAACAAATTCGACTGCATTTATCGAGATTATAAATAACTTTTTTAACGTCGCAAATCATCGAGCTGTAGATATCCGAGTCTACTTCCACCACGTTGAGTCCGATTTGTGATCGGAGAAACGTGCATCTCAAATTTAGCTCCATCTTGAACTAATATCTTAATTAGTCTTTTTTATCATGAGTTTGCACCGGATTCAATTTTGAATTGCTCATTTCTCCGATCGCAAATCAGACTCAACGTGGTGGAAGTAGACTCGAATATCTATAATTCGATGGCTTGCGACCATAAAAAAGAATTAATTATGATCCTGGAGAGCGTAGTCGAAATTTGTAGATAAAAAATACTAATCATACTTAATATTTTTTGTAACAACTTCAGCTAAGCTCGTCGGCATCATAATTAGCAATCGTCGCAAACCATTAAGCTGTAGATATTCGAGTCTACTTCCATTGCATCGAGTCTGTTTTGCGATCGGGGAAATGAGCAATTCAAAATTGAATCCGGCGCAAACTCATGCTAAAAAAGACTAATTAAGATATAAGTTCAAGATGGAGCTAAATTTGATATGCACGTTTCTCCGATCGCAAATTGGACTTAGCGTGGTGGAAGTAGACTCGAATATCTACAGCTCGATGATTTGCGACGTTAAAAAAGTTATTTATAATCCCGATAAATGCAGTCGAATTCGTTACAAAAACTTACCTAAATACAACCCAACTCATCAATTAAAATATTAATATTTTTATTAATAAAATAATCAATCAACCTTCTCTCTGTATGCAACAGCGTAATTAATCCGAAATCATAGATTTCGGAGTTATTCCGGAGTCTATGATTCCGGAGTTATTCCGGAGCCAGAGATTTTGGAATAACTCCGTAATCACAGATTTCAGAATGGCTAGTTTGGTGATTTTGATCCAAATTTTGCCAGTTTCGTATTTTTTTAATTTTTTTTTGTTAATAAAAAAAATTTCGACAGTTTTGAGGTTCGACAATAAACCAATGGCTTTAGTGAAATGATTCGGCCTGACTCCAAGGGCATATTAGCCCAACAGAGCAAGTCCAAAAGCCTGTCTTACATATTTTCAGCACTTAAAAACAACACAAACACCTATGATTGTCAAAACGATTACGCAAATATCTTCTTGTACTTACGTTGCGTTTTTTCGAGCGTAAGGATTTTTGTGGCGTTTACGTTGCATTTAATAAATGTCAGAATTTTTTCTTGCGTTTACGTTTAGTTAAACTTAAGAAACGTGCAAAACGTTCAATTTGTTTATATGTTTAACTTACTACTAACATCTGCAACAAAGCCAAAATATTTTTTAAAACCCTGAAAAATAGAAAAATTACATATAAACTCACATCAACAACAAATTAAAATAAATCAAAACATAAATACATAGCATGTTAGCGTTAAAATTAATTGTTTAAAATCATAACATTAACTATTTCATACTTTCAAGATTACAAACAAAAACCTCCTATAAACCTATAGGCGATAGTCCTATACAATAAAAAAACAAAAATAGATGTAAAATTTTATACAAAACAAATCTATAGAAGACTACAAGACAAAAGTCCTTCCTCAATTAGAACTTATATCCCACTCAGATGACTTGCCTCATTCAAACAAGAATATTAAACATTAAATATGGACATTTACAAGCTTGGCTTCAGCAGCCTTCTCAACTTCGACATTCTGCAAATCATAAATGTGAAATGATCCTTCAATCTCATCCATGAACATTAATTCTCCAATTTCATACCCTTTCTCCTTCTTGACAGTAAATTCACTCAGTGTTTGAAGGAATTTAATTTGCCTATTCTGGGTATAACCCCAGTGAAACATTTGAAATGTCGTAAATTTATGAGTTTATTTAGACCTTTTGGCAAATTATTCATAGAGATACAGTGTTTTAATGTTTGCAAGTTATAAAGCTTCTCTACTAATTTAGGTAATGCTCTTACTCGAGTGTTCGAAAGATCTAAGTAGCGTAAATGCACTAGTTCTCCAATAGAGTTTGGTACTTCGTTGTTGAAGAAAATAGTGAAATATTCAAAGATCTCAGAAAAGATTCATCATCGATCAAAGATTGTATACAACCCATCAGCAATAAAGCCTAACAACTATATTGAATCAAGCTGTAATTAGCATATCAAAAAATAAAGATCTCTGTAATTTAGCAATTAGTGGAAAACAAGTTAGGAAGTATCAAGAGAGAATGAGACTATACAAGGCATTGTATATCATGTAATAGCTATTCAATCAAAAGCAATTTTACTATTCTCAATACTTCTCTAATCAGTACTACTCAAAAATTAACGTAGTACCACAGCGAAATTGAAAGGCCTCAGGCATTCAAAAAATATCAACCAAACCTGGTTGCAAGTATACCGTGATACCAGCAATGTCATAAGTACTCGGCGAGCCTAATTCTCACATTGGAGAGATGCAACAAACGCTGAGACTTACAAACACGCTGTTCAACGGTACAAACTATCCATCATGAGCTAGATCCATGTATCTTTTCTCCATAGCAAAGGTAAATTGAGCCATATCATTGGCAAAACTGAGATACCAGTACAACAAAAAATCAATACAGAACCAGAAACTGGTAAAACCGAGAAAAAAAACAGTACAAAACAAACTAACCTTGAATGGAAGCAAAATGACACTACTGTAATGATTTAGATACGAAACTCAATGGACCCCGAAATATCGAGGCTTTTCATGTTTATGAACTCAGCCAAAGAAATTTGGGACGAAACCAAAGAGATGTATGGTCAAGATCAAAACTTCTCGTATATTTTCTACTTAAAGCAAGAAATTTCTCAAATAAAACAAGGAACCAAAACAATGACCGAATACTTCGGTGACTTAAAGGAAAAATGGAACAAATTAGCCCTTTACATTCAAACAACTGACCTGAAAGCCTTGCAGCAAGATCAAATATTCAAGTTCCTTTCTGACCTTCACCCTAGTTATGAATTTGTCAGAGCACAAATATTGTTGTGCAAAGAACTACCAACCCTCAAAAGCGTTGTAGCAATGATTCTAGGAGAAGAAAGTCGCGGAGCGTGCATGAACTCTCAAACCCCTCTTGAGTCAGAAGAACAAGCCTTCTCAATTCACAACAGAAACTATAACCCTAAGGGGGAGAGGTGGGAAGCTACCACAGCAACAGTCAGATGTGATAACTACAAGAAGGAAGGACACAGTCGAGATGGTTGTTGGTTCCTCTACCCACATCTTCGACCAAAGAGAAAAGGAGATAAAGGCGGTGACAATAGAAGGAGAGGAGGCGGCTCGAAAGAAGGCGAGAAAAGAGGGTTCTAGTTGGTTGAGAACATTGATATTATTTAATTACTTTAATTTTTCTTTACTTCTAGTTGGTTGAGAACATTGATATTATTTAATTACTTGACTTGTTAAAATTGTTATTGCCATTAGAAATTGAATTGAGCACACTTGCGAATTTAATCTTAGAATTTTAGATAAACTCTATTCATGTTCCCTCTAGGATTAACAATTATTACTTGCGCTCATAGTTGAGGATGATTTCTATCATGCAGCGGCCCCAGAAACGAATAAAAAAACGAAAATAATAAGATAATGGAGAGAATTTAGAAACGCTATTAACAACATCGCCTTCGATCATTTGTAAAAAAATTATGGATCCTAGTCCGTTATATTTAATTCAGTTCATATTTAGACTCTTGATAAAAATTATCCCTACAAAACTATTTTAATTTTCGAACTCCTTCCAAATCCCAAATCTAAATCTTATCATATCAGAGCGAAATTGATACGTAAATGCGTATCTTTAATCTGAATTATTGAATTAAAAATTAATGATATGTCTTATAAATCATGTCAGTGACGTCAAAATTTATTTAGTATAGTAAAAAGACAAAAAATTTCCGGAGAAATTTGAAGTTCAAACATGACAAAAAGCTACTTTTGGACGATTTTTTTTGTATGTTTATAAAATATGCAGATTGCGGAGGGAAAAATACACAGACCAGCCACTCCAATTAGTCGACCCCAAACCCTAGACGTCGCTCAATCGTCTCTCTCTCTCTCTATCTTTCAAAATTCAAATCCAACCTAATCCGTTCGGAGTTAACTGATCGGGTCAAGGGCGGTTTTGCGAATCAAGATCCTCCGCCGAGA
>CAXKVX010004025.1:0-15387 GCA_964058865.1 Eleocharis quinqueflora
GTGACCTTTAAAGAAAATACCGCAAAGCCTCTTATCCTATTACAAGAAGTGTTTCTTCTTCGAGTACTTCATTTAATGGTGGTAATCATTCACTAAAACACCGCGAAGAAACATAGAATACCACTATGTGTGCTTCGTGTCAGAGTATATCAATTATTGGCTGTAAACAATAAAGAAAACACCACAAAGCCTCTTATTCTATTACGAGAAGTGCTTCTTATCTGAGAGCTTCATTTATGGATGGTAGCCATTAAAGAAAATGTCAGAAAGCATCTTATCCTACTATGAGAAGTGTTTCTGATCAATGTACTTCATTTATGAGTGGTAAGATTTCAAGAAAACTCCACAAAGCATCACATCTTTCTACGAGAAGAGTTTCTTCTCGAGTACTTCATTTAAGTGTTGTAACCATTAACTAAAACACCACGAGAGAGCATATAATACTACAATATATGATTCATGTCCGAGTACTTAATTTATGAGTGATTCTGATCAGAGTACTTCATTTATGCGTGGTAACCATTAAAGAAAATCCCACAAAGAATCTTATCCTACTAGGAGAAGTGTTTCAGATCCGATTACTTCATTTATGGGTGGTAAACATTCAAGAAAACACCACAAAGCATCTTGAGCTTCTATCAGAAGTGTTTCTGATCAGAGTACTTCATTTATGGATGGTAAACTTTCACTTAAACGCCACGAAGGAGCATAGGTTACCACTCTAGATGCTTCATGTCCGAGTACTTCATTTAAGGGTGGTAACCATCAAAGAAAAAATCACAAAGCATCTTATCTTATTACTAGAAGTGTTCTTCTTCGAGTTCTTCATTTAATGTTGTTAACCATTCACTAAAAAACCACGAAGAAGCGTAAATATCACTCTATGTGCTTCATGTCCGACTACATCATTTTGGACGGTAAACAATCAAGAAAACACCACCAAGCATCATATCTTACTACGAGAAGTGTTTCTGATCAGAGTACGCCATTTATTGTTGGTAACCTTTCACTAAAATGCCACGAAGGTGCATAGATTTCCACTCTATGTGCTTCATGTCCGAGTACTTCATTTAAGGATGGTGACCTTTAAAGAAAATACCGCAAAGCCTCTTATCCTATTACAAGAAGTGTTTCTTCTTCGAGTACTTCATTTAATGGTGGTAATCATTCACTAAAACACCGCGAAGAAACATAGAATACCACTATGTGTGCTTCGTGTCAGAGTATATCAATTATTGGCTGTAAACAATAAAGAAAACACCACAAAGCATCTTATTCTATTACAAGAAGTGCTTCTTATCTGAGAGCTTCATTTATGGATGGTAGCCATTAAAGAAAATGTCAGAAAGCATCTTATCCTACTATGAGAAGTGTTTCTGATCAAAGTACTTCATTTATGAGTGGTAACATTTCAAGAAAACTCCACAAAGCATCATATCTTACTACGAGAAGAGTTTCTTCTCGAGTACTTCATTTAAGTGTTGTAACCATTAACTAAAATTCCACGAGAGAGCATATAATACTATAATATATGATTCATGTCCGAGTACTTAATTTATGAGTGATTCTGATCAGAGTACTTCATTTATGGGTGGTAACCATTAAAGAAAATCCCACAAAGAATCTTATCCTACTAGGAGAAGTGTTTCAGATCCGATTACTTCATTTATGGGTGGTAAACATTCAAGAAAACACCACAAAGCATCTTGAGCTTCTATCAGAAGTGTTTCTGATCAGAGTACTTAATTTATGGATGGTAAACTTTCACTTAAACGCCACGAAGGAGCATAGGTTACCACTCTAGATTCTTCATGTCCGAGTACTTCATTTAAGGGTGGTAACCATCAAATAAAAAACCACAAAGCTTCTTATCTTATTACTAGAAGTGTTCTTCTTCCAGTACTTCATTTATTGTTGTTAACCATTCACTAAAACACCACAAAGAAGCGGATCACTCTATGCGCTTTATGTCCGACTACAACATTTTGGATGGTAAACCATCAAGAAAACACCACCAAGCATCTTATCTTACTACGAGAAGTGTTTCTGAACAAATTACGCCATTTATGGTTGGTAACCTTTCACTAAAATGCCACGAAGGTGCATTTATTACCACTCTAGGTGCTTCATGTCCGAGTAATTCATTTAAGGATGGTGACCTTTAAAGAAAATACCGCAAAGCCTCTTATACTATTACAAGAAGTGTTTCTTCTTCGATTACTTCATTTAATGGTGGTAATCATTCACTAAAACACCGCGAAGAAACATAGAATACCACTATGTGTGCTTCGTGTCAGAGTATATCAATTATTGGCTGTAAACAATAAAGAAAACACCACAAAGCCTCTTATTCTATTACAAGAAGTGCTTCTTATCTTAGAGCTTCATTTATGGATTGTAGCCATTAAAGAAAATGTGAGAAAGCATCTTATCCTACTATGAGAAGTGTTTCTGATCAAAGTACTTCATTTATGAGTGGTAAGATTTCAAGAAAACTCCACAAAGCATCATATCTTACTACGAGAAGAGTTTCTTCTCGAGTACTTCATTTAAGTGTTGTAACCATTAACTAAACCACCACAAGAGAGCATATAATACTACAATATTTGATTCATGTCCGAGTACTTAATTTATGAGTGATTCTGATCAGAGTACTTCATTTATGGGTGGTAACCATTAAAGAAAATCCCACAAAGAATCTTATCCTACTAGGAGAAGTGTTTCAGATCCGATTACTTCATTTATGGGTGGTAAACATTCAAGAAAACACCACAAAGCATCTTGAGCTTCTATCAGAAGTGTTTCTGATCAGAGTACTTCATTTATGGATGGTAAACTTTCACTTAAAAGCCACGAAGGAGCATAGGTTACCACTCTAGATGTTTCATGTCCGAGTACTTCATTTAAGCGTGGTAACCATCAGAGAAAAAACCACAAAGCATCTTATCTTATTACTAGAAGTGTTCTTCTTCGAGTACTTCATTTAATGTTGTTAACCATTCACTAAAACACCACGAAGAAGCGTAAATATCACTCTATGCGCTTCATGTCCGACTACATCATTTTGGACGGTAAACAATCAAGAAAACACCACCAAGCATCTTATCTTACTACGAGAAGTGTTTCTGATCATAGTACGCCATTTATGGTTGGTAATCTTTCACTAAAATGCCACGAAGGTGCATAGATTACCACTGTAGGTGATTTATGTCCGAGTACTTCATTTAAGGATGGGTTACTATTAAAGAAAATACCACAAAGCCTCTTATCCTATTACAAGAAGTGTTTCTTCTTCGAGTACTTCATTTAATGGTGGTAATCATTCACTAAAATACCGGGAAGAAGCGTATAATATCACTCTATGCGCTTCATGTCCGAGTACATCATTTTGGATGGTAAACAATCAAGAAAACACCACCAAGCATCTTATCTTAGTACGAGAAGTGTTTCTGATCAGATACGCCATTTATTGGTGGTAACCATTCACTAAAATGCCACGAAGGAACATAGGTTACCACTCAAGGGGCATTCATGTCCGTGTACATCATTTAAGGTAGTAACCATTAAAGAAAATTCCACAAAGCATCTTATCCTACTATGAGAAGTGTTTCTGATCAAAGTACTTCATTTATGAGTGGTACATTTCAAGAAAATTCCACATAGCATCATCATATTTTACTACAAGAAGAGTTTCTTCTCGAGTACTTCATTTAAGTGTTGTAACCATTAACTAAAACACCACGAGAGAGCATATAATACTACAATATATGCCTCATGTCCGAGTACTTAATTAAGAGTTATTCTGATTAGAATACTTCATTTAGGGGTGGTAACAATTAATGAAAACCCCACAAAGCATCTTATCCTACTAGGAGAAGTGTTTCAGATCCGATTACTTCATTTATGGGTGGTAAACATTCAAGAAAACACCACAAAGCATCTTGAGCTTCTATCTGAAATATTTCTGATCAGAGTACTTCATTTATGGATGGTAAACTTTCACTTAAAAGCCACAAAGGAGCATAGGTTACCACTCTAGGTGCTTCATGTCCGAGTACTTCATTCAAGGGTGGTATCCATTAAAGAAAATACCACAAAGCATCTTATCCTATTACTAGAGGAGTTCTTCTTCGAGTACTTCATTAATGTTGTTAACCATTCACTAAAATACCACGAAGAAGCGTATAATATCACTCTAAGCGCTTCATGTCCGAGTACATCATTTTGGACGGTAAACAATCAAGAAAACACCACCAAGCATCTTATCTTACTACGAGAAGTGTTTCTGATCAGAGTACGCCATTTATGGTTGGTAACCTTTCACTAAAATGCCACGAAGGTGCATAGATTACCACTGGGTGCTTCATGTCCAAGTACTTCATTTAAGGATGGTAACCTTTAAAGAAAATACCACAAAGCCTCTTATCCTATTACAAGAAGTGTTTCTTCTTCGAGTACTTCATTTAATGGTGGTAATCATTCACTAAAATACCGCGAAGAAACATAGAATACCACTATGTGTGCTTCATGTCCGAGTATATCATTTATGGGCTGTAAACAATCAAGAAAACACCACAAAGGATCTTGTCCTACTATGAAAAGTGTTTCTTATCTATGTACTTCATTTGTGGGTGGTAGCCATTAAAGAAAACACCACAAAGCATCTTATCCTACTATGAGAAGTTTTCTGATAAGAGTACTCCATTTATGAGTGGTAATCTTTCAAGAAAACTTCACAAAGCATCATATCCTACTACGAGAAGAGTTTCTTCTCGAGTACTTCATTTAAGTGTTGTAAACATTAACTAAAACACAACGAGAAAACATATAATACTACAATTTATGCTTCATGTCCGAGTACTTTATTTATGAGTGGTAAACATTAAATAAAATCCACAAAGCATCTAATCCTACTAGGAGAAGTGTTTCAGATCCGATTACTTCATTTATGGGTGATAAACATTCAAGAAAATACCACAAAGCATCTTGTGCTTCTATCAGAAGTGTTTCAGATCGGAGTACTTCATTTATGGATGGTAAACGTTCACTAAAAGGCCACGAAGGAGCATAGGTTACCACTCTAGGTGCTTCATTTCCGAGTACTTCATTTAATGGTGGTAACCATTAAAGAAAATACCACAAAGATCTTATCCTATTACTAGAAGTGTTCTTCTTCGAGTACTTCATTTAATGTTGTTAACCATTCACTAAAACACCACGAAGAAGCGGATAATATCACTCTATGCGCTTCATGTCCGAGTACATCATTTTGGACGGTAAACAATCAAGAAAACACCACCAAGCATCTTATCTTATTACGAGAAGTGTTTCTGATCAGAGTACGCCATTTATTGGTGGTAACCTTTCACTAAAATGCCACGAAGGAACATAGGTTACCACTCTAGGGGCTTTCATGTCCGTGTACTTCATTTAAGGTAGTAACCATTAAAGAAAATTCCACAAAGCATCTTATCTTTCTATGAGAAGTGTTTCTGATCAAAGTACTTCATTTATGAGTGGTACATTTCAAGAAAACTCCACATAGCATCATATTTTACTACAAGAAGAGTTTCTTCTCGAGTACTTTTAAGTGTTGTAACCATTAAACAAAACACCACGAGAGAGCATATAATACTACAATATATGCTTCATGTCCGAGTACTTAATTATGAGTTATTCTGCTCAGAGTAATTCATTTAATGTTGTTAACCATTCACTAAAACACCACGAAGAAGCATAAAATGTCACTCAATGGGCTTCATGTCCGAGTACATCATTTTGGACGGTAAACAATCAAGAAAACACCACCAAGCATCTTATCTTACTACGAGAAGTGTTACTGATCAGAGTACGCCATTTATGGTTGATAACCATTCACTCAAATGCCACGAAGGTGCATAGATTACCACTCTAGGTGCTTCATGTCCGAGTACTTCGTTTAATGGTGGTAACCATTAAAGAAAAAACCACAAAGCATCTTATATTATTACAAGAAGTGTTCTTCTTCGAGTACTTCATTTAATGTTGTTAACCATTCACTAAAACACCACGAAGAAGCGTAAAATATCACTTTATGCGCTTCATGTCCGAGTACATCATTTTGGACGGTAAACATTAAACAAAACACCACCAAGCATCTTATCTTACTACGAGAAGTGTTTCTGATCAGAGTACTTCATTTATGGATGATAAACTTTCACTAAAACGCCACAAAGGAGCATAGGTTACCACTCTAGATGCTTCATGTCCGAGTACTTCATTTAAGGGTGGTAACCATTAAAGAAAATATCAGAAAGCATCTTATCTTATTACTAGAAGTGTTCTTCTTCGAGTACTTCATTTAATGTTGTTAACCATTCACAAAAACCCCATGAAGAAGCGTATAATATCACTCTATGAGCTTCATGTCCGATGTCACACCCCGAACCTCAGGGCATGACATCCCCCGCCACGAATACATGAAACACATGTACTCGTAAGGCTAACAATCAAACATTTGCAATATAACATTTGAAATTCACATAATCATAATACCATTTCAGATGTAACAATACTAGAGAGATACATAACAAGAAACATCATATACCACAACACGGTTTTACAAGCATTCATATATACAAACGGTACCACATGAAATCGGGATTTTCACGAGTATCAACAACACAACAGATATGAAAACCCGATGCACAAAATATATACACTGATATAGTATTATGATTCATACAAAAATGGTCATAAGGCCTACACGATAACTGGCTCGTCTCACATATCGAGCCCAATACCTGCAAAAATGTACAAACAACGTAGTGAGAAATATGATTTCCCAGTGCGATATTTAGTTTTACTTTCGTATATACAAGAAATCATGTACCTGAAACATATTATCCATAATATGCAAAGATAATGACAATATAGCAATATAATCAATGAAAACAGTTATCAAACAATAAGAGGAGAAAGAAACATAATATGTCTCGAGTATATATGGTATCAAGTGGTTCTTACTATTCAAACTATAATAATATAGGTCTGGTAATTCAGTTCAGATTTCATATCAATTCACATCATTTCGAGACATCTCATAATTTCAAACACTCACATATCAAATTCATTTTTGACCCAACGTCTTAGCGTTAGGTCCACTTAAGTAATATATTCCCCTTTCCCAACCGGTACTGGGCACAATAGGGGACAGTTTCTATATGCGCATAAGGATCTTGTTTTGCGAAGTCAGGTTGCGATCCTCGTCCTTCGTATATTACCTTTCTTTTTCAAAATTCCATATCATTCCAGAAGATCAATAACAGAGAACAAGCAATATCGGTAACCAGACAAAATGATACTCCATTATGCAATACAAGTAATCAATATAATCATGAATGATGAATTTCCAAAATATGCAATTCAATCGAATATCAAAATGCAACATATCATCACATTTCAGTATCAAACCTCTTGTAACTCCGAAAGTAAAACTACGCACCTGTCGAGTAATCGTTGCGTATCGAATCGCTAAGTGTCGGTACTCAATTTCTCCTGGTCCCCCGTAACTCTACCTAAACCAAGATAATAACATATTTGAGTTTTGCTAATATTTTCCTTCTTCTTTTTAAGACTTTGAACTATAGCTTTTAATTGATCTTAATTGGTAATTGAACAATTGACATACATTCACATAAAGGTTATGTATACCTTTAATTTGGTTCTTAACTAACATAACCTTTCAATTAAACCATAACCTTTCAATTAAACCCAACATGGTCTCTTTGGTGAAATTCACACATGGTTTTAATTGAACACAATATACTTGTACACAATTCACAACATGGTCTCAATTAAATACCACATGCTTACAACATGCTTATACACAAATTATACTAAGGTTTTGTCATTTGGTGCACATGAACCCTCATTTATACTTTTAATCAACATACAACTTACTTAGGTTGAATACTTGATTTACTTTGGTTAAACCCACCATTCTACAAATTGCACCCTTTTGTTTACCATTCTCACGGCAAGAAAGTAGAAAGAAGGAATTCTTTTGGTTTCTTTGTTGACCCACGGCAAAGAACAAAGGAAATACCCAAAACAGCAAAGAGAGAAAAATATACACCTTACTTTGATGTATTGACCCACGGCAAGAAAAGAGTAGAAAATGATGGTGTGAACACAAGTATCATAAAATGCTTCTTTTGTTGTTAACCCACGGCAAGGAAAGGAATAGAAAGTTATGGTGTGAACACAAATACCATAGAGTGTATATTTTCTTGTGCTTTGCTTTTCCCCACGGCAAAGAAGAGCAAATGAATTTGTTTGGTTTGTTACTCACGGCAAGAAGGGAATAAGGAAAAGAATAGAAGAGTATGGCGGTAAGAAAGGTCTAGAGCAAGAAAAATAAGTTGTTTAATTGGTCTTTTGCAATTTACCCCTTGTAACTTTTTAAAATGATGAAAAGACACTTGGCTCATAAATGCATTAAATGTCCTACTACAATACCATTTAATACTACTTCTTTCTTTAATTATTTACTAATGTTTTCTTTAATTATTTACTATAACATACGAGTACATCATTTTGGACGGTAAACAATCAAGAAAACACCACCAAGCATCTTATCTTACTACGAGAAGTGTTTCTGATCAGAGTACGCCATTTATGGTTGGTAACCTTTCACTAAAATGCCACGAAGGTGCATAGATTACCACGCTAGATGCTTCATGTCCGAGTACTTCATTTAAGGATGGTAACCTTTAAAGAAAATACCACAAATCCTCTTATCCTATTACGAGAAGTGTTTTTTGTTCGAGTACTTCATTTAATGTTGGTAACCATTCACTAAAACACCGCGAAGAAGCATAGAATACCACTATGTGATCTTCATGTTCGAGTATATCATTTTGGGGCATGTTTAATCAAGAAAACACCACAAAGCATCTTGTCCTACTATGAAATGTGTTTCTTATCCATGTACTACATTTATGGGTGGTAGCCATTAAAAAAAACACCACAAAACATCTTATCCTACTATGAGAAGTGTTTATGATCGGAGTACTCCATTTATGAGTGGTAACCATTCAAGAAAACTCCACAAAGCAACATATCTTACAACGAGAACAGTTTCTTCTCCGAATACTTCATTTAAGTGTTGTAACCATTAACTAAAACACCACAAGAAAGCATATAATACTACAATATATGCTTCATGTCCGAGTACGTAATTTATGAGTGATTCTAATTAGAATACTTCATTTATGAGGGGTAACCATTAAAGAAAATCTAACAAAGCATCTTATCTTACTAGGAGAAGTGTTTTCAAATCCGATTACTTCATTTATGGATGGTAAACATTCAAGAAAACACCACAAAGCATCTTGTGCTTCTATCAGAAGTGTTTCTGATCGGAGTACTTCATTTATGGATGGTAAACGTTCACTAAAATGCCACAAAGGAGCATAGGTTACCACTCTAGGTGCTTCATGTCCGAGTACTTCATTTAAGGGTGGTAACCATTAAAGAAAATACCACAAAGGATCTTATCCTATTACTAGAAGTGTTCTTCTTCGAGTACTTCATTAATGTTGTTAACCATTCACTAAAATACCACGAAGAAGCGTATAATATCACTCTAAGCGCTTCATGTCCGAGTACATCATTTTGGACGGTAAACAATCAAGAAAACACCACCAAGCATCTTATCTTACTACGAGAAGTGTTTCTGATCAGAGTACGCCATTTATGGTTGGTAACCTTTCACTAAAATGCCACGAAGGTGCATAGATTACCACTGGGTGCTTCATGTCCAAGTACTTCATTTAAGGATGGTAACCTTTAAAGAAAATACCACAAAGCCTCTTATCCTATTACAAGAAGTGTTTCTTCTTCGAGTACTTCATTTAATGGTGGTAATCATTCACTAAAATACCGCGAAGAAACATAGAATACCACTATGTGTGCTTCATGTCCGAGTATATCATTTATGGGCTGTAAACAATCAAGAAAACACCACAAAGGATCTTGTCCTACTATGAAAAGTGTTTCTTATCTATGTACTTCATTTGTGGGTGGTAGCCATTAAAGAAAACACCACAAAGCATCTTATCCTACTATGAGAAGTTTTCTGATAAGAGTACTCCATTTATGAGTGGTAATCTTTCAAGAAAACTTCACAAAGCATCATATCCTACTACGAGAAGAGTTTCTTCTCGAGTACTTCATTTAAGTGTTGTAAACATTAACTAAAACACAACGAGAAAACATATAATACTACAATTTATGCTTCATGTCCGAGTACTTTATTTATGAGTGGTAAACATTAAATAAAATCCACAAAGCATCTAATCCTACTAGGAGAAGTGTTTCAGATCCGATTACTTCATTTATGGGTGATAAACATTCAAGAAAATACCACAAAGCATCTTGTGCTTCTATCAGAAGTGTTTCAGATCGGAGTACTTCATTTATGGATGGTAAACGTTCACTAAAAGGCCACGAAGGAGCATAGGTTACCACTCTAGGTGCTTCATTTCCGAGTACTTCATTTAATGGTGGTAACCATTAAAGAAAATACCACAAAGATCTTATCCTATTACTAGAAGTGTTCTTCTTCGAGTACTTCATTTAATGTTGTTAACCATTCACTAAAACACCACGAAGAAGCGGATAATATCACTCTATGCGCTTCATGTCCGAGTACATCATTTTGGACGGTAAACAATCAAGAAAACACCACCAAGCATCTTATCTTATTACGAGAAGTGTTTCTGATCAGAGTACGCCATTTATTGGTGGTAACCTTTCACTAAAATGCCACGAAGGAACATAGGTTACCACTCTAGGGGCTTTCATGTCCGTGTACTTCATTTAAGGTAGTAACCATTAAAGAAAATTCCACAAAGCATCTTATCTTTCTATGAGAAGTGTTTCTGATCAAAGTACTTCATTTATGAGTGGTACATTTCAAGAAAACTCCACATAGCATCATATTTTACTACAAGAAGAGTTTCTTCTCGAGTACTTTTAAGTGTTGTAACCATTAAACAAAACACCACGAGAGAGCATATAATACTACAATATATGCTTCATGTCCGAGTACTTAATTATGAGTTATTCTGCTCAGAGTAATTCATTTAATGTTGTTAACCATTCACTAAAACACCACGAAGAAGCATAAAATGTCACTCAATGGGCTTCATGTCCGAGTACATCATTTTGGACGGTAAACAATCAAGAAAACACCACCAAGCATCTTATCTTACTACGAGAAGTGTTACTGATCAGAGTACGCCATTTATGGTTGATAACCATTCACTCAAATGCCACGAAGGTGCATAGATTACCACTCTAGGTGCTTCATGTCCGAGTACTTCGTTTAATGGTGGTAACCATTAAAGAAAAAACCACAAAGCATCTTATATTATTACAAGAAGTGTTCTTCTTCGAGTACTTCATTTAATGTTGTTAACCATTCACTAAAACACCACGAAGAAGCGTAAAATATCACTTTATGCGCTTCATGTCCGAGTACATCATTTTGGACGGTAAACATTAAACAAAACACCACCAAGCATCTTATCTTACTACGAGAAGTGTTTCTGATCAGAGTACTTCATTTATGGATGATAAACTTTCACTAAAACGCCACAAAGGAGCATAGGTTACCACTCTAGATGCTTCATGTCCGAGTACTTCATTTAAGGGTGGTAACCATTAAAGAAAATATCAGAAAGCATCTTATCTTATTACTAGAAGTGTTCTTCTTCGAGTACTTCATTTAATGTTGTTAACCATTCACAAAAACCCCATGAAGAAGCGTATAATATCACTCTATGAGCTTCATGTCCGATGTCACACCCCGAACCTCAGGGCATGACATCCCCCGCCACGAATACATGAAACACATGTACTCGTAAGGCTAACAATCAAACATTTGCAATATAACATTTGAAATTCACATAATCATAATACCATTTCAGATGTAACAATACTAGAGAGATACATAACAAGAAACATCATATACCACAACACGGTTTTACAAGCATTCATATATACAAACGGTACCACATGAAATCGGGATTTTCACGAGTATCAACAACACAACAGATATGAAAACCCGATGCACAAAATATATACACTGATATAGTATTATGATTCATACAAAAATGGTCATAAGGCCTACACGATAACTGGCTCGTCTCACATATCGAGCCCAATACCTGCAAAAATGTACAAACAACGTAGTGAGAAATATGATTTCCCAGTGCGATATTTAGTTTTACTTTCGTATATACAAGAAATCATGTACCTGAAACATATTATCCATAATATGCAAAGATAATGACAATATAGCAATATAATCAATGAAAACAGTTATCAAACAATAAGAGGAGAAAGAAACATAATATGTCTCGAGTATATATGGTATCAAGTGGTTCTTACTATTCAAACTATAATAATATAGGTCTGGTAATTCAGTTCAGATTTCATATCAATTCACATCATTTCGAGACATCTCATAATTTCAAACACTCACATATCAAATTCATTTTTGACCCAACGTCTTAGCGTTAGGTCCACTTAAGTAATATATTCCCCTTTCCCAACCGGTACTGGGCACAATAGGGGACAGTTTCTATATGCGCATAAGGATCTTGTTTTGCGAAGTCAGGTTGCGATCCTCGTCCTTCGTATATTACCTTTCTTTTTCAAAATTCCATATCATTCCAGAAGATCAATAACAGAGAACAAGCAATATCGGTAACCAGACAAAATGATACTCCATTATGCAATACAAGTAATCAATATAATCATGAATGATGAATTTCCAAAATATGCAATTCAATCGAATATCAAAATGCAACATATCATCACATTTCAGTATCAAACCTCTTGTAACTCCGAAAGTAAAACTACGCACCTGTCGAGTAATCGTTGCGTATCGAATCGCTAAGTGTCGGTACTCAATTTCTCCTGGTCCCCCGTAACTCTACCTAAACCAAGATAATAACATATTTGAGTTTTGCTAATATTTTCCTTCTTCTTTTTAAGACTTTGAACTATAGCTTTTAATTGATCTTAATTGGTAATTGAACAATTGACATACATTCACATAAAGGTTATGTATACCTTTAATTTGGTTCTTAACTAACATAACCTTTCAATTAAACCATAACCTTTCAATTAAACCCAACATGGTCTCTTTGGTGAAATTCACACATGGTTTTAATTGAACACAATATACTTGTACACAATTCACAACATGGTCTCAATTAAATACCACATGCTTACAACATGCTTATACACAAATTATACTAAGGTTTTGTCATTTGGTGCACATGAACCCTCATTTATACTTTTAATCAACATACAACTTACTTAGGTTGAATACTTGATTTACTTTGGTTAAACCCACCATTCTACAAATTGCACCCTTTTGTTTACCATTCTCACGGCAAGAAAGTAGAAAGAAGGAATTCTTTTGGTTTCTTTGTTGACCCACGGCAAAGAACAAAGGAAATACCCAAAACAGCAAAGAGAGAAAAATATACACCTTACTTTGATGTATTGACCCACGGCAAGAAAAGAGTAGAAAATGATGGTGTGAACACAAGTATCATAAAATGCTTCTTTTGTTGTTAACCCACGGCAAGGAAAGGAATAGAAAGTTATGGTGTGAACACAAATACCATAGAGTGTATATTTTCTTGTGCTTTGCTTTTCCCCACGGCAAAGAAGAGCAAATGAATTTGTTTGGTTTGTTACTCACGGCAAGAAGGGAATAAGGAAAAGAATAGAAGAGTATGGCGGTAAGAAAGGTCTAGAGCAAGAAAAATAAGTTGTTTAATTGGTCTTTTGCAATTTACCCCTTGTAACTTTTTAAAATGATGAAAAGACACTTGGCTCATAAATGCATTAAATGTCCTACTACAATACCATTTAATACTACTTCTTTCTTTAATTATTTACTAATGTTTTCTTTAATTATTTACTATAACATACGAGTACATCATTTTGGACGGTAAACAATCAAGAAAACACCACCAAGCATCTTATCTTACTACGAGAAGTGTTTCTGATCAGAGTACGCCATTTATGGTTGGTAACCTTTCACTAAAATGCCACGAAGGTGCATAGATTACCACGCTAGATGCTTCATGTCCGAGTACTTCATTTAAGGATGGTAACCTTTAAAGAAAATACCACAAATCCTCTTATCCTATTACGAGAAGTGTTTTTTGTTCGAGTACTTCATTTAATGTTGGTAACCATTCACTAAAACACCGCGAAGAAGCATAGAATACCACTATGTGATCTTCATGTTCGAGTATATCATTTTGGGGCATGTTTAATCAAGAAAACACCACAAAGCATCTTGTCCTACTATGAAATGTGTTTCTTATCCATGTACTACATTTATGGGTGGTAGCCATTAAAAAAAACACCACAAAACATCTTATCCTACTATGAGAAGTGTTTATGATCGGAGTACTCCATTTATGAGTGGTAACCATTCAAGAAAACTCCACAAAGCAACATATCTTACAACGAGAACAGTTTCTTCTCCGAATACTTCATTTAAGTGTTGTAACCATTAACTAAAACACCACAAGAAAGCATATAATACTACAATATATGCTTCATGTCCGAGTACGTAATTTATGAGTGATTCTAATTAGAATACTTCATTTATGAGGGGTAACCATTAAAGAAAATCTAACAAAGCATCTTATCTTACTAGGAGAAGTGTTTTCAAATCCGATTACTTCATTTATGGATGGTAAACATTCAAGAAAACACCACAAAGCATCTTGTGCTTCTATCAGAAGTGTTTCTGATCGGAGTACTTCATTTATGGATGGTAAACGTTCACTAAAATGCCACAAAGGAGCATAGGTTACCACTCTAGGTGCTTCATGTCCGAGTACTTCATTTAAGGGTGGTAACCATTAAAGAAAATACCACAAAGGATCTTATCCTATTACTAGAAGTGTTCTTCTTCGAGTACTTCATTTAATGTTGTTAATCATTCACTAAAACACCACGAAGAAGCATACAATACAACTCTATGCGCTTCATGTCCGAGTACATCATTTTGGAAGGTAAACAATCAAGAAAACTCTTATCTTACTACGAGAAGTGTTTCTGATCAGAGTACGCCATTTATGGGTGGTAACCTTTCACTAAAATGCCACGAAGGTGCATAGATTACCACTGGGTGCTTCATGTCCAAGTACTTCATTTAAGGATGGTAACCTTTAAAGAAAATACCACAAAGCCTCTTATCCTATTACAAGAAGTGTTTCTTCTTCGAGTACTTCATTTAATGGTGGTAATCATTCACTAAAATACCGCGAAGAAACATAGAATACCACTATGTGTGCTTCATGT
>CAXKVX010004026.1:0-24143 GCA_964058865.1 Eleocharis quinqueflora
ACAAGGCTAATGCTCAGAAACAAACTAACAACCTTGGACAATCTCATTAAACAGTGGCGAAATCAGAAACAAATTTGAGAGGGGTGTCTCACTAGATTTTGACAGTCTGCTGCCAGTACCGAGTACTCAGAATAAAAAAAATATAGAGTTACTAAAATAATTTTATTAAGAGCTCTATTGATATTTTTCTCAGTCAAATAAATGCCTTGGTTCGGATGAGCCCCCAGGGGTGCTCCGCCCCTGTCATTAAAAGGGATGGGGCATGTCAAACCTTTGCCAATTATGCAGGAGAGATGTAAAAACTGTCCAACACATCTTCACTGATTGTTCTTACACGAAGAGCATTAAAATTTACATAAGGGATGTTAGTATGACATGTAAACAAATTTCTAATCTCTTTGTGTCATCTGATTCACTTCAACTGCTCACAGATACACATGTCGACATCTTCACATCACAATTTGAGATGACCGTCAATTCGTTATTTGACAAGAACGATGCAGATGAACGTTTCAGAACAAAAGCGACAATGAACTTCCAATCATGAGAGAAGTGATGTTGGAACTTAATAGCTGGTTCAAGAAGACATAACAGTTCTGTCGTAAGATAATGATATATTGCCTTTTCAATTTGTTTCTCTCTATTTTGTAAATATTATCTCTGTACATTCGACGGTCGTCATCATTTTAATGAAATTTAAAGGCCCGACCTCTATCTTTTCCTAAAAAAAGACAAGCTTTCTCAGTTATAAAACTAATAAAAAAAAGGAAGAAGAGAAAAAAGGAAAGGAAAAGGAGATGCTTGCACAAAACTAGAGAACATTAGCTAGCCGATGCTTTAACTGCTTCCCGCCCAAACTCAAATCTTTCCAAGGTAAGCAAAAAGAGTTAAAATGCAAAACAACTAGTCAATTAATTACATGTACAAAATCAGCAAAATTAATTTTTGATTCAACCTTCAACCAAACTCCCTAATTTGTAGCATTGACCCAAACTCTAGATGGATCAACAACTCATCTACTATTCTGCAGAATAGAACAGCTCCGATATAGATACAACCAGCAAGTATGCCGTAACAAGTTCATTTAATTTGACAACGGTATTTTCTATAAAATTGTCGTCAGCATTTGACCAACAAGGCTTGAGTAGGATGGCGAAGAGGCGGCAGTTCGAACAGGTGTTGTAGCGGCAGTACGTGTCGGTGTAGTGGCAGCTGTGCTTGGAGCAGTTGTTGGGGTGGTAGGTGTTATTGGTTGCCGTGGTGTGGTTGGTTGTTGCTTGACAAAAACTGTTGGTAAGGGGCTCGCCTTTCTTCGGTCGTGCTCTTTGATTAACTCGTGAGCAAACCATTCAAGTTTCTCAGCATTTGTCTGGTCTGCGAGCTTTTTTCCTCGAAAGAGCACCGATTCAATATTTCTCTGTGACAGCATATCCTCGGCATCCCCGGCCACTTTCTTCATGTCACTGAAACTACCGTTGGCTCCCTTCGATTTTGCCAGAGAAGGTCCAGACGCCTACATTTTTAATTCCATTAGTGTCATAATTAATCGGACAATAAGAAAAGTTTCATATGTTTCACATAATTAATTGGTACGAAACAGAGATTACAAATTCAGGAAAAAAGTGGCTGTAATTTTTAGAAAATGAAACGAGAATATGCAAAAAAGACATACAATTGCTTGTCGTAGAATTAAAAAGAAAAAGGACATTTGATGGTACCTGAATTCGGATGTAGTTGCTTGTCCTGCTTCTTCCAAATGCCATTGCAACTGCCTGATCCACCTGGTACAGATATAAAGGGAAATTCATACCTCAAGTTCAAAGTAGCCCCCATAAAACTGGGTAATTATTTAACAAATTAGCTTAAATTAGTACTGTCGGTCGAACTCCAAACATTAATTATCTTAGATGATTCTTGGGTAGAAAACAAAAGTTCTTTTATGAGGGTCCCTGACAAATTTATTGTCTTCAATTCATTTACTTTTGTAGGCTGCACTGAAATTAAAGATAATTGACCTGCTGATGAATATTTTGCACAAGAATGTAACCAACTATTCCTGATATCAGTAGGAAGTTTTCTAAAAAGCCCCAAAAATGTCAAAAGTAGAAAATAAAATATAAACAGTGAAAAGAAAAGCAAGAAACTTCCTGTCTGCAGCATGTTTTATAACTTTTGAGAACTCAATATCTAAACATGCAGATATGAACTATCAGATCTCAATTCCTAGAATAAAAAAAGCCTTCCAAGTACAAATATTCATGACCAACGAAGAGGGAAAAGCAGTATAGCAGTAAAACAGTAAAACACCAAAAACTTTAAAAATTAAAAACAAACAGTGAAAACAAAATTAACCAAGATATGCAAGCGCTTACCATGTCTGCTACACTCTCGGCAGCAATTCGCACAATTTTGCCCTCGTTGGCTTCTCCGGTTACCGCCTTTGCAATCCCAGTATCGCTGCTTCCGATTGAAACAACTAGCAAATCATCGACCCCTCCCGCAAGGGGGAACTCCTTTTTGTTATTCAAGACGTGCGTTATGGCGGCTGCAGTTGGGTTCCCCATTGCGACCCCACCACCGACCGCCACCACCCTTCTTTTGCTATCCACTGACTTCACCTCCATCCCTCCTTCAACCCCGTCGCAACATGTTGCCTCACACACCTCCCGGACCTTAAAGTCATAGCCTTCATTCTCAATTGCATCAGCTCGGGAGAACAAAAATGCAGCCCCAGTGGCAAGGTCATAGCAGGGTACTAGCACCGGCCTGACTGTATCCTTGAGCGTCATTTCCCCGAACAATTTTTTGAAACTCTTCACCCTTCCGCTGGAATTGCGAAAAATCAGACCCTTCCGTTTCTTTGACCAAGTCTTCTTCAGATTCTTTATCAAGAATTGCAAAGCCTCCTCAGCCGAGAAGAGGGGGCGGCCGTGAGGGGAACGAGCAGACAACATGCATGCAAGCACGCCGCCCGCTCCTGACCCAGCAAGCACATCGAAAAAATCCGCAATGCGAGCAGCCGGGTCACCAGTGCGGGTCCGTAGAGAGGCTTCAAGGCGGGCCAGGGCAGCGCCAGCCAGGAGGCCATCTGCGGCGCGGCCTCCACCATCAATGGAGAGAATGCATATTTTACCGGGTGATGGCCGGTTGCGGGGGGTGGTGAGAGGGGAGGGGGAATGAGCAGGGGTCTGAGGAAGGGATGACATGAACATCTTGGGGTCGTCATACCCGAAAAGAAATTTCGATTCGAGAATGGAGAAGATCTCGTAACTGAGTTTGTCGACGTCGAAGGAGGGGTCGAGGAAGGATGGGGTTTGTGATGGTGGAGGTGGGGATACTCTGGTGGTTGACATTGGAAGGAGGAAGGAGCGAAAGGGGTCGTGCAGGAGTGGTTTTATGAAGCTTTTAGAGGATGCAAAGATGGCTTTAAATAGACAAGAAGGGATTCGGGAAGGGCTTTGGCCTTTGGGACTTTGGCGCTTCGTATGTATGAGCCGTGTAGTATAATATTTTGGATGCTGTTATATTACACCAATATCATATCCCAATACTTCTATCATATATGACAAATAGATTTTTAGTAAATAATTTTTTTTATTCGATTGTTAAATCGTTATGATATACAGATTTGGCATGGACTTATGGTTGGTTCTTCCAAAATATGGAATGGTTATTGGTGTGGTGGCTAGTGGAAAATGATTTTAGTGCTACATGTTGTAATGATGGAAAAGTGTTAGCGAATATATTATATTAATTTTGTGTTTTCTTAACCTGGTTGCTGTTTAACGAACTAGACAAAAGAAAGGTATTTGTTATTTTTTAATTAGGTTTAGGAGGCATTTTGGAATGTATTAAGTAAATTAATTAATTATCTTCTCTGAATTGGCATATAATATTTGCTTTTAGATCTTTTGATTTCAAAACTGACAGCTACTGTTAGCACATCTAAAAAAAATATATTTGCTTTTAGATGAGTTGTGCGCATTATATGGTTTTCAGGGGAATTCTTTTTTCCCAGGATACAATCAGCTGTGGCCTTTTCATTAGTCAACCGAGCCGGTTCCACTGTACAAAATTGCAATATAAAGAGGAGGAATAGGTACATAGTATCCATATATGGAAATAATAATAATAATAATAATAATAACAATAACAACAATAATAATAATAATAAATGTCCGTGAATTTGCTTTGGCGCATGGTCAGGGGCGGAGACGAGGCTTATTTTGGTGGGTTCATACATCCATCTGAAATTTCTTTTTAATAAAAAGTTATTTAAATTTGAATAAAATAAGTTAAAGAATTCAACTAATATTTTATTGAATTTTACTGATCTGAAACAATTTCATAGCTCGCATGGTACCAGGACCAGTGAGGTATTGTGCGTTGACTCTGCTAATTGTTTGGTTAAAACTCGGTTGAAAATTGAAATTCTGTACCGTTTACGCAATTTTACTTTGGACGCTGCTAAATGTCTCCAATTTTGCCCCATTTTATTTTTATTACCATGACGAATCGGACTCTACGAAATCTTAGCTGTAGAAAGTCTCTTTGTCATTAGATGATATGATACTAAAAGAGACAAATTTCGAAGCGAAATATATTTTTCCTTTTACTTTTTATTATAATGAGTACCAAAACTGAAGTGTTTTCATTGTTTATATAGTACTTGATTTCGAATTTTTTTTATCTTACCTTTAACCAGGTCTCTGCTGATATAATTATTGGTATTATATTTCTTTTTTTTTTCTCCTTTAGGACAGTTTAGAAAGTACTTAATTTATTGCTACGGTCACTATTTTAGCTTGGTTTGTTTTAGTGTTATGCTCTCGGGTCGGGTCGGGACCCGAGAGCAAACGGGTGTCTCGGGTTCGGGTGTCTCGGGTTCGGGTGTCTCGGGTCTACACGGGTTTGCACGGGTCGGGTGTCTCGGGTCGGGTTGGGAGGGACGGGGAAAACCCGCCCTAGCACCCGTCGGGTGTCTCGGGTCGGGTCGGACGGGTCGGGTCTCGGGTCGGGTCTCGGGTTTAGGGGTAAAATCAGAAAAATTCAAAAAATTCAGAAAATTAGTAAAAAAAATCAAAAAAATCATAAAAAATTCATAAAAATAGATAAAAAATTCAAAAAAAATATATGTAAAGATATATTTTAAATACTCCAAAAAAAATATAAAATACATAAAGATATATTTATTTTAAAAATGACAAAAAATTCATAAAATAGGCAAAAAATTCATAAAATGGGCAAAAAATTCATAAAATAGGCGAAAATTTTACAAAAATAGGCAAAAAATTCAAAAAAATATATGTAAATATATATTCAAAAAATTTAAAAAAAATATAAATATATTTAAAAACATATTTATAAATTATAATATGTAAAGATATATTTATATTTGAAGACATAAAGATGGCGCATTTGAAAATACATAAAGATATGTCTAAAATACATAAAGATATATTTATATTTAAATATAAATAATCCGAGTTGAAATATTTATATTCAAACATATATACATTTTTTTTTATACTCGGAATATGAAAACATATTTAAAAAATATTTTTTTACCTAAATATGTTTATATTTATATACAATATGTTTTTAAAAATATGTTTTACATATTTACATTTTTTTTGCCTATTTATATATTTAAATATTTAAATATATTTAAACAATTTAAACATATTTAGACATATGTAAACATATTAACATGTTGAATTAAAAAGTTTTATTCGAAATAAAAAATATGCAACTATTTTTCAATAATTAGATTCCAAAAATTTTATAAAAAAAAGTTACTCTCCTCCTTTATTCCGGGCTTGAGACCGGCTATGTTATTAATTTACCATGTTAAAAAAATAACATAGGCGGAGTTCTAACTTTTTTTTTTGTTAGTAAATATTTAGATGAAGTATAATAATATTGAATAATTAGAAAAAAAATTAAGGAGTGCATATATAATACAAAACCTATATTTGTAGATGGCGCATTTGTTCAATATACCAAAGCGGATTTTCTCCATCGGGATCACACTCATCGTCGGACTCAACATCCGTGTCGTCGGTACTCGTCCCTTGAACATTTGGATTTGGATATTCACTTGCGGGAACTAACATAAGTTGGTTTCGATCATCCGCATCAATCCAATCTTTTAGGCATACAAGACGCTCGAAAACTTTTGGCCCCAACCGGCTCCTTTTTATTGATAATAAAAAATAAGTGACAAATTTAATAATTATAAAAATCAATAAGAATTAAAAAAAATTATACCTTCTATCGGTAAGAATCCTATTTGCCGAACTAAAACAAGATTCGGAAGGCACCGTTGACATGAGAATAGCGAATATGTCACGAGCCATAATAGATAGAGTAGGAAAAATATTTGCATTTTTCTTCCAATAATCTAGAACGTCGACTCCCTCCGGCGCCCCCGGTAATGCAAGATAGCTTTGTAATTCATTTGTGTTAGTTGGCATCACACTATCATCGTCATCTAACTCAAGTAACAACGCACTTCGGCTATTAGACCTATTAAAATATACATAGTAAATAAAATATATATAGTAAATAAAATATATATAGTAATAAAATAAATAGTAAATAAAATTTTAGTTTTAAAAATATATACCTAAAGCTCGTAGAGGGCGTAGGTTGTGCGGTACTTCTTTGATTGGTGTATTGAGCAAACATTGCTTCAATCAAAGCTCGTATTTCGGGCTCCTCGTGTCCTCTCGGTAAATCTAAATAAGTCTTGTATTTTCTTACCATTCTTACCGTGTAATGTAACTTGTATGTCGGATGGAGGACATTTGCAACAATTGTCACTTTTGGTACTTCTTCCCAATATTTTAGAAATTTCTCCTTCATAGCTTCTACAATTGGAGCGAGAGACGGGTTGGAAATTTGTCCTACAATTCAAAAAAATATGTAAGTATATAAAAATTCGAATTATATTACATATAAGTTAAATAAGTTAAAATCCGAATTAAAAAAAAATATAAGTTAAATAAAAAATATATATACCTTTCATTTCGTCATACACTTTGGCGATGAATAAGAGGTGGTGAAGCAACTCATGCGCGGTTGGTGTATACGAGCAAGACAACTTAACCGTCGCCTTGAAAAAAGCTTCAAGAAAATCCATTAAATGAACTAATTGGTTCCACTCACTCGGGGATAGCATCATAGTCAATCCTTCGGGCGAGGAGCTCAATTGTTCATCGATAGCATCTCGGTAATTAAGACATCGAGCTAACATTCTATAAGTTGAATTCCAACGGGTATCAACATCCCATGGCACACTCAACTTACTCAAATTCAACCTTTGACATAAAGAATGAAATTGTTGTTTTCTTATATTATTAGAATAAATAAAAGTAAGACTCTCTTTAAATTTTTTTATCAAACGATCAACCTCGGGTGTTTTAAGTCCCGACTTTACCGTGAGGTTAAGGATATGACAAGCACATTTTTGGTGAAACATAACCCCATCCATAATTGGGTTTAGGGAACGGATCAAATATTCCACCGCTTTAATATTATTGCTTGCATTATCAAAAGAAACGGAAGAGACTTTATTTTCTAAATCGGTTTTTAAATTATATTCTCTTAAAACACTCATAATTGCTTGAAAAATTACTTCCGCGGTGTGCGGACTTTCTAATACGCGAAAACTAATAACTCTTTTTTGTAAATTCCATGCATCATCAATATAATGTGCGGTAATACAAGAATAAGAAAGACCATGCTTACCGGCGGTCCAAATGTCGGATGTAATTGCAACCTTGAATGGTGCGGTTGCAAATATGGCACACAATTCATTTTTTCCCTCAAGATATTGCCTCTTGAGTTCTTTGGTCATTTTTCTATAGTGGAACGGTTTGAACATTGGTATACCGCAACCTCTAACCATCAAACGGGCAAAACTCATACAACCACCCATTCTAATTGGTTGTTCTTTTTTGGTGATATACCGGGCGAACTCACTCAACATTCTTTTTTCGTCATATCTTACGTGAGTTCTTGAACCATCAACATTAATTAAGGTTTGGACGGGTAAACGGTCCGCATGTTCTTGTGGTTCTTCTTTAGCTAGTACATGTTTATCGGCATGTCTACTAAATGAGTTGGTACCATTTTTGCCCGTATAAAAATATTCGGCTTTACATTTGCGTACCTTACATCTTCCGCTAATCAAAAATCCCTTCTCATTGAACGTCATCTCGAAGTAACGCCAAAATTCCGCGTTGTATTTTGGTTTCTTTTCAACCTTTCTTTTTTTAGAAGCCGACGGCCTCGTCTCATCGACCGACGGTTCTTCTTGAATTTCAACGTCATCGGAAGTGGTGGGCCTGGTGGCATTAACGGTTGTGCTAGAACCACCCGCACCGGAGCTTGAATAGTTGTGCGGAGATGTTTGAGGATTATAATTAAGGTCTTGTGTAAATTGTGGTGTTCCTTGAAAATATGTTGGAGGGAAATTATGATTTTGTGGATTTTGTGGATAATTAAATTGAGGAAAATTGGGATTTTGTGGATAAGTAGGGGGAGGGAAATTGGGATTATGTGGATAATTGGGATTTGGTTGAAAATTGAGATTTGGTTGAAAATTGGGATTTGGTGTCGGATAATCACCGAAGAGAGCATCACTTAATCGTCGTGTAACTTCACCCACGTTTCCATCAAACATGTTTTGAGGGTTGTTAGATGGAGATGCCATTTTTCACTACAAAAAAAAATACGAATTTAAAAAAAAATAAGCAAGTTTCATTCCAACATAAAAAAAAACCGAATTTTAGTAACATTTTTTTAGTAACAATCAATTTAGTTAATATTTTAGTAACATTAAAAAATATAATCAATTTTAGCAACATTAAAAAATATATTATTTCAATACAATCAATTTTAGTAACATTTTTTAATAAGCAAGTAACATTTTTTTTAATATAACATTTTTTTGAACAATTTTTTCAATTTCGAATTTAAAAGTATATTGAAAATGAATATTATGCAAAAAAATTTAGTTAACAATATGAAAATGTTATGCAAATGATAAAAAAACATATTGAAAATGAATATTATGCAAACTATTTTAGTTATGCAAACTATTAAAAAAATATAACAATTCAAATATGAAAAACGATAAAAAATATATTATTCCATGAATGTTATACAAAAAATTTTAGTTAACATTTTTTATACAATAATACAAATGATAAAAAAGTACCTCCTTAGCGGCCACTATTTCGACACGAATTTGGCCGTGCTGGAGAAACCCGCCTGAAAGAGGAAAGCCTTTTATTCCAAATTCCAATAGAAATAATTTTAGACTATTTTTTTTTTGGATTTTTTTGGAATAAACGAATTTAAATTGAGTATAAAAAAAATTAACAGCTTTAGAATAAGGGAATATGAGAGTTTGAGTGTAGAGACTAGAGAGTATGAGAGAATTGAAGAAATAGATAGTTTGTTTGGTGATTTAATTGAAATGGGGTATGGGGGTATAAATAAGGGTGCAAAATGGGGTAATTGATGGAGGGAATAAATTTGAAAATTGATGGAGGGAATAAATTCAAAAAAAATCCAACGGTAAAAAAAAAAAAAAAAATTTCGAAAATTGCTACAGTAACTCGGGTCGGGTCGGGTCGGGTGCTACAGTGCACGGGTTTGAACGGGTCGGGTTTGAACGGGTCGGGTTTGCTCGGGTTTGGAGCGTTTTGATTGGTGGAAACCCTTCCTTGGACCCGACCCGAGCAACCCGCACGGGTTTGACCCGAGCAACCCGCACGGGTTTGACCCGAGTTGCTACTCGGGCGGGTCGGGTCCCTTCGGGTCACGGGTTTGGCGGGTCGGGCGGGCCCCTCTCGGGTTACGTCATAACACTAGTTTGTTTCTTAGACTTCGTCTGGAGAAAATGTAACTCAAAATGCTAATGTCTTTTTCTAAAAAGAAATTATATAAAATTAATTTTATATTTGAAAAAAATAAAATCAAATAATTTTTATTTTGAAGTGTTAAAGATATGTATAATAGCAACAATATAATTGATTTTGCGGTAAGCCAATAAATATTCATATAGCGAACATGTGTAGAACTGTTTGAATAGATTATTTCAATTTTAAATTTGAGATAAAAAATAATATTTAAACATATATACAGAACTAAATATATATGCAATATATTCTTCTTTTAAGTGTCTTAGCTTAACTATATATAAAAGACTCTCAGTCAAAGTTGAACATAACAATGTGTGTTATGTTATATTTTGCAAGAAAATTATTGGCATTTGTCACTCCACTAAAGACTTAAATTATATTGTGTTGATATTAGTCTTAATAAATTGTAAATTTTTCTCTTGTCATTTTAGTTCTGGATTTATGTTTTAATTTTTTATTTTCATTCCTGTATTGTTTATTCTGTTAATATTTCACATATGTAGCATAGATGTGATGGGTCTCGTCTCTTTGCGAAAAGACACAAAGTTCAAATTTCACAAATATTTGAAAAACAATAAATACTGAATTAGAATTAACGAAAACTTTTATATAAAAAATCCTAAACACACAATTCTTCTTTATAATGAAATTAAGATAGACAATTATTATGCCATTAAGAAGCTATTACAACATCTGAGCATTACATCAAATGTTCATCATGGAGCCTGTTATCCTACATATATCATTTTGGAATGAAAATTTAGCCTTTTTTTTTAAATAAGTAAGAAGCGTTCGTCACTTTATTTCATAATAAAAATCAAATTTACACTCAAAATTTAACAATCATCACATACTCTCTCTATATCCTATACTATTCTATAATCTCACGGTTAAATCTAAAATTCAGCAAAAAAATTTCAAAAATAACAAAAACTCTATCTCAACACAATAACTGCTGATCTGTAATAAATCCACCACTACCGTATCTATCCCTTGAGGCATCGCAACTCCAATTGCTGATCTAATTGACTAATATTTGAGTATCAACATACCTCGTATTTTGCCAGAAAAGCATTTTGTACTTCTACCAATCGCCGTTGTCGGTGCTTAGCCAACCGTCGTACACACACTCAAGCGGAACCCGTCCAAATATTGCATGGGTTATATCTCTGCCGCATAATTCCTGAATCTCCTTCGTCGAAGCTTTGTCGTGCTTCACACATGCCCACGCACAAATCACCAAACACACTCATTCCTTCCAACAAACACGAGCAAACTCTCGAACACCTCTGTCACATCTCTCAGCCCAATGACCAGTGCCATCCCTTTGACCCTCACCAGTGCCATCACTTCATTTAAGAAGGCGATCACTACTAGAGCCGTTCTGAGGCGGCCACGCCCTCTCTCTCATTGTGGGCCCCACAATCTTTTTCTCTATCAATCAAAGTGATATTGTACGACGGGTCGACACTGGAGGCCTATTTTCATCTCATGTGGGCTTGAGTGCTTTTAAAAAAAGGAGAAAAAGCAAGTGTCGACCAACAGGATCTCTGTCCGGCTTCCGCTTGATTAGTCCCACATGAGATGTGTTGAGCGGAAGAGGGGTTATATAAGGGGAGAGAGGTGCAGCGTAGGAAAATCACACTGTATAGTGGAAAAGAGGTGTTATGAAAGAAGAGAGAGGTTGCAGCGTAGAAAAATCGCACTGTACAGTGGCTTCTCCTGTGGGCCTCAGAGATAACTCCCAATAAAAAGAAAAATCGCACTGTAGAAGCTACAGTGCGAATGAACAATGTTCCTGTTGCACAATGATATATTTAGATGTAACAATCATACTTGTTTGATGATCGATCTGTTCACACCAGTATCAATGCCGCAATCAGCCATCTGACAAAGGTATCTTGTATACCAGATCAAGTACCAGTATACTTTTTGGTCTCGGCAGAAACCGACTCACCTAACAAAATCTCAACCAGTGACAGATTCAGAACAACAGCCTCGAGGTCAGGTCGCACGAAATCATCATTGAACTTCCCTACACCACATCTCCAGTCGAAATCTTAACCGCCAATATTCCAATCTTTACTTCAAAATCCATGTGACACAGGGGGCGGATTCAGGATTCTCGTCAGGGGGTTCAAGATTTACGATTTTTTAGGGGATTCGAAATGATGATTATTTTTAGAAAAAAAAATTATTTTACATTATCATTTATGCAAAAAAAAATTCAAATACATGATCGTTTTTGAAAAAAAATTAAATATATATGGTCATTTTTGAAAACAAAAATCCAGAGAGTTCAGTTGCACCCATGCATCAACGTGGCTCCGCCACTGATGTGGCATGTTATCTCCTTCTCTACTATACAGAGGATATAATTGGTACCCTCTTCATTGCTTAGTGTAAAGAGATGATAGGCCTCTTGTGAAAGGTCTGAGTCTGTTTGAGCCATGGGCTTTAATGGATGATGTCTTTGTTTGCTTCACCACACCAACCAGATCGCCTATGTTGGCAATGACGGAGGGACTGGAAGTAACGGAGAGACCATGCCCTCCCCTCCTGGATTATTAGAAGTTATGCATTTTATTATTATAGTATTTTTTTAGTAATTAATTTTGGATAGTGGCCTATTATTTAAATAACTTACTTCCAAATAGATAAAATATTTATAAGGTCTTTCTATAAAAAAAAAATTATAACGTCATTAATAATTTCTGCAATCAGATGTTTGTATTGTATAAAAAAGTTTCTTTTTGCATGAGATGGTGGCATTATTTATTAATTATATACCTATTTTGCACTAATTTCATATTTATTATTTAAAAATGATATGTTTCGTATTATGAAATTGTCAAAGAAAAAAAAAAGACACATACATAACATAAATACATTTTTTTTAAGTGCTATATGGACTTCTCTTTGTAAGAGAGATGGATTTCAATCAAGAAAAAAATTTCGCTCTTATATTTAAAGTCATTTTATCTTAATTTAATAGTTATTATTCAATTGAATTCACTTGTTATGACTCCGTCACTGTATGCTGGAAACCTCTCATCCAGTTCGGTCATCAACACAACATATCGATCAAGCACCAGCTTGCCTCAACTCAATCATCATCGTCAGTGACAGATTCAGAATTTTCGTCAAAAGAATTTAAATTTTATGATTTTTTTCTAGAAAAGTTCGAAATGATACATATTGTAAAAAATATATAAAATACATGAACATTTCTGAAAAAAAATTCGAATACATTATTATTTTTGAAAGAAAAGTTTTCCAGGAATACAACCGACCTCGTGATTTCATGTGGCTCCGCCACTGATCATCGCATCAGGTTGATCATCAACACATCTGCTAGATCGATCATCAACGCACCAGATCACATCTGCGCCTCAATCAACCCTGTGCCTCTGAGTCACCTTTGCGCCTCAATCAGTACTGCGCCTCATATCACCCGTATAAATGAAAATTTAGCTAGCATTTAGCTCCACTGGTACTGAAAACCACCATGTCATGATATAAGGAAATAGTTCAATCACCCCAGAATACAGGGGCGGATTTAGAGAGGGCCAATGTGGCAGCCGTCCCTTGGAAAAAAAATTGACGAGAAAATTTTGTATATTTATACGATTTGATTTTTTTTTGTAAAATAATCATTATATTTAAAATTGTGTCTAATTTGCCTCCTCAAAAAAATTACAGATCTCGACTCCCGACGAAAATTCTAGATCTGGAATATTCTTGTCAACGATTACGTACCAGAAAAAAAGACGGTGGCCGGAACTGGAGTGGCCATGAATCAATGAGGGTTTACGCTTCACATATATACCTTCGCTGACCCCACGTGTGCAACTGTATATCATCTTCCCAGTTCCCACCGACGCTTCTTGTTCACTGCTCACACAAACCCAAGTCAAAACATAACACCATGTAAAACACTATTATACGTAACAATTAAGAAGCATACATACAACATTATGGTTTATTCATTCAATACTGGTAAATAAATTGCTTAGGGATCGGATCACGCACACATACATATTACACGAAGGCACAGAAACGAGAGATGGATTTCATTTAAAATATTAAGAAATGGTGATGGGAATCAGAGATGGTGTTGACTGTTGAGCCAGCGCTAGACACGCCGCTGACCTCGGTTTGATTTTAATTAATTTACCATTTAATAATTGATTTTGTGTCAGTTTAAACAAAACAAAATCTCTTATTTTTCCCAGGATACTACCATAGGATAAAACAAATGTATACACAGAGAGGGGCCAGAGGCAAGAGAGAGTTGCACCACGTGGCATGGCACCGCCGCCACGTCCCACTGTCTGAGGAGGATCCAATGTTGCCATTTTAAATATCTATCGATTTATTTACTGATGATTAAATGCGATTCACAGATTTCGCTATAACTATTCACAACATATTAGGATTTTTACTGCTCTGTTTTTTTCTACTTCTTTTCTGTGTTTGTTTGTCTTTTCTAGGTGTTCTCGGTTTCAGTGACTCAATGTTACTGCCTGGATTCTTGCTGCTACTTTCCTGTTTAAGAAACTTTTTTTTTCTTTTTCCTTTTTTTATGAGGAGAATCACACGATAATAGTTATGTGATAATTTAAAAATAAATTTTCAAGTAAAATAATAAAAAATGTTGAACTTTTTTATAAAATATGTTTCAAATTTAATAAATATAATTAAAGTGTTATTTGATAGTCCATAAAAAACTATTAAATATAAATAGTTTTAAACACAATTAATTTATAAATTCAAGACGTGTCTATTTTTATTTTTAATATTCTTTTTTTATTTATTGTCATAATTGTCACAGAAACCCGTACCTCTGAATTTCCATATAATATTTGATGTTAGTAAAATTTCAATTAGAAGTTACTTAATTGAGTCAAATGATAAATTCAAACTGTTGATTTTCAATTTTAATTTATTTTATCATCAAAACTTTAAATTTCAAAATTTATTTATATGAGATTAAGAGTGTAGAAAACACCTTCCGTTGATGTTCAAAATTAAAATCTAAGTAAAATTTTAAAAACTTTGAAACACAAATTCACGATTCCACTACGACAGATTTGACCTTTTAAACCAGACAAAAATGACTTTTAAAACAGGATGAACAAACCCGTACTTCTTATTGAAGGCGCTTTTAAAAGTCACATCGTTCGCTTTTAAAAGATTAGTCTTTAAAACCGGCGTGATCCGCTTCTAAAAACGTTTTTAACAACGGAGTGGTCCGCTTCTAAAAAGGTTTTTTACATCGGACCCTACCACAATGCCCGCTTTTAAATAGAATATTTAATACCGGACCCTAAGTTGGCATCCGGTTTATAAGGGTTTTTTTCAAAATTTTAAGGGATTTTTACACGGACTTATTTTTTGGTCAGGCAGGTGTAAAAGATTTTTCAATTTTTTTAAAAAATGATCTAGAATCTTATTTTTTTTCAAAAATGATTTAGATTATAATTTTAAAAATAACCTAAAATTTTAGAATTTGTTCTAAAAATAGCCTAATGTTGCTAATTTTAAATTTCAAATTCAAAATTAATTCCACATGTATATTTAAAATTCAAATTCCACATATATATTTTAAAATCCAAATTTCTCTTGATTCATGTTCTAAATTTTCTAAGAAATAAAACTTTTCAAATGACAGAAAGAGAAATAAATCAAAAGACAAACGAATTTTTTTTTCAAGTAGCTAGCAAATGTTTTTTGCTTAGAAAAGAGATCAGATGAGAGAAACGAGAAATGAGAGAAACTGATGAATTATATAGAGAATCAAAGAGGTGAGAAATGAGAGAAATGGATGAATTATATAGAGAATCAAAGAGGTGATCCGTGGGTTTTTTCTGAGTGATTTCTGAGGGTTGGATCATTCTAGAATGAACCCTGTGGATTAGAAGCAACAAGGGCGATTCGTGAGACTTCTCACATTCGATTTAAAAGGATTTAACACTGAACCAACCAAAGCGGCCGATTTTGAAAATTAACACCTTTCAAACCGGACTCAACAATGCAACCGGTTTAAAAGGTATTAACACCGAACCAATTTGGTTGGCCGATTTTAAAAATAACGCCTTTTAAACCGAACTCAACCCAGCCACCCTATTTAAAAGATTATTAAATCGGGTTGAAGCGTGGTCCACTGTTAAATACCACTTTTAACAGTGGTCAAATGTGACAGTCTGATTTAAATAAAAAAATTTAAATCGAAGTTCATTTAAACTTCGGTTTTAAATCTATATCCGATTTAAAAGAGTCGATTTTAAAATCCCTTTATGTAGTAGTGTTCGTGGACTAGATCCCAAAAAATATTTAAGTTCATCATTTTTCAAACAAAACAAAGTAAGACTACGGTATTCCTAGTAGCATCAACGACTCCTATGCTCTTAACTAAAAATATATTTATTTATCTTCAATTTTAGATTTAGAGATATCAAAAATCAATCTTTTCACTACTTATTTCTCTCTCGATTAAGAAAAAATGTTCCACGATATGCAAATGTAGAGGTGGCAGAACCCGACCCGACCCGACCCAAGACGATCCATAATTCGATTCGAGGCAACACCTCATGATCCGAAAACCTACACGACCCGACCCGAGACGATCCATAACCCGATTCAAGGCGACATCTGATGAACTGAAACCCGACCCGACCTGAGACGATCCATAACCCGATTCGAGGCGACATCTGATGAACCGACATCCGACCCGACCCGACCTGAGACGATCCATAACCCGATTCGAGGCGACACCTGATGACCCGAAACCCGACCCGATCTGAGATGATCCATAACTCGATTCGAGGCGACACCGAATGAACCGAAACTCGACCTGACCCGACCCGACCCGACTAGAGACGATCCATAACCCGATTCGAGGTGACGCCCGATGACCCGAAACCCGACCCGACTCGATCCAAGACGACTCGTAACTCGATCAGAAGCGATGTCTAACCACCAGAAACATGACCTGACCTGACCCAACACGACACGATCCCTAACCCGATTCGACATAATTTTCTATTGTGTTATAATAATATGAAATTAAATAAATTAAAGAGATTAAAACATTGAAATATCGAAATATCGATAATATTATTTTTGAGAATGTAATATTACAAGAGTACGCATACGGAATACAAAAGTTAGTAAAACTCACATAAGAAAAAATAAAAAATTGAGTTTATATTCTGAAACTAATCAGACATTCAGACGGTTCTTGAGACTAAACCAAACTTCTCTCTAAAAAACTTTCTACTCATAATTCAGCTTTTTTTTGTTCATATTGAATTATCCTGACAGATGGACTTGACAATCCGACAGGGTTCTTTACAATAAAATGGGGCACTGAAAGTTTGAGAATTTATTTCGTACCATATTCAGAGAAAACTATTAATTTGCTTCATTCAGTTTAAACTGCTCTCTTAATATTATGCATGGTATCAAATTTGTTAATATTTAGATCATTTATTTGTTTTCAATCGACCTTATGACCCGACAATATTTTTTGTCAAACTGAACGGACTCGTCAGAGCTGACTGTCATCTTTAAAAAAAAGCCAATGTCGGGAATATCTGATTTGATCGGAATCCATACGTCATCTCATCTGACCCGATCCAACATCCGAAAAATATTGACGATACGTCGATACCTAACCAAAAGGTCGATAGTCCAATTTGAATCCTGACCCGATGCAAACCGACCCGGGACCCGACCCGATGCAAACTGACCCGAGACCCGACCCGACACATCAGAAACATCGATGCTACCCGACCCGAGACCCGACCCAATAATAATAAATAATGATGAAATATTATAATACTAATAAAATAACAAATAATGCTAAATAATAATAAAATAATAATGACGATGATGAAATATTATAATACTAATAAAATAATAATAATAATATAATATAATAATTATTATCATAAATAATAATAAATAATAATAAATAAAAGAATAATAATAATAATGATGAAATATTATAATACTAATAAAATAATAATAATAATAAATAAGAATAATTATAAAATATTTAATAATAATATAATAATAATAATTATTATCATAAATAATAATAAAATAATAATAATGATGAAATATTATAATACTAATAAAATAATAATAATAATAATAATAATAAATAATAATAATAATAAAATATATAATAATAATATAATAGTAATTATCATAAATAATAATAAAATAATAATAATGATGAAATATTATAATACTAATAATAAATAATAATAACAATAATAATAATAGTATTGATGAAATATTAAAATACTATAAAATAATAATAATAAATAATAATAATAAATAAATATAATAATAAATAATAACATAATAATATGTGTTATATTTAGTAATAATAAAATTAAATAATAAACAGGGTGATATATATAATAAAATATTATTAATTATTAAATATAATACAACACAATCAAATACTAATTGCTATTCCACAATTGCTAAATCGCTAAATCTCATATTGGTTGGTTTAGTGGAATAGCAAAATTTTGCACTATTTCGAAAATTTAAAATGTTGTTTGGCATTTACGTAGAATAAAATAGCACTCTATTACACTAAATTGGATGTGCCAAACAGACTCTCAGATATTACCCCGTAAAACTGCCATATGCAATTATTAGTAACAGCGGAATCCGAGGGCTGATACTAAAGGTCCGGGTTGGGAGTAGATACACCCATGAGTGCACCATTTGATTGTGCACTAATAATTTAGACCATTGGATCAATGGATTACACTCTCTCTCTTCTTAAATTATTTGGAAAGAAAAAAATAATAAATTATTAAACTATTAGAAAAGATAGTGTAGTCTACTAATTCAATGGTTCAAACCATGAGTGCACAATCAAATGATGCACTCATGAATGTACCCACTCCTGATCCTAAAGGTCCACTGACAAACAGTGAAGGGAAAAAATGAAAAAATATATGAAATAGAAGAAATAAATGACATGGGAATGCCACTGCATCAACTGTCTCACATACCACGTGAGATAATTTTCCTCGAAATCTTGCCTCCATCTTACTGCTAATTTTTTTGCAGGCAAATTGCGAACTTTAGTTTTATAATTAAATTTGGTGCAGGACCATTCGCTGTAACTCACGCCACACACTGACACACACCTCTGTTTTTACTCTAAATAAACATACCATACATTAATCCAGGTCTTATTGACCATCTTAATAGTTCCTCTTCTGAATGATCCGGATCTGTAACTCAGATCGTTTCAATCTGAGATGCATCTCAGATATGAAATGCAAGTCAGTATGTTTTAAAAATTAGTCATCAACGTGTTGGTGCAATTCAAATCAAGTTTATTTGTGTGATTAAAACTCTCAACAATTATTACAATTAATCAAGATATACTTTAGAGAATTATAACTTTAGCGGAAGCGTTACTTATTTGACATTCGGTGCTGCTTTTGATTGTCTCTCAAGCAGCATCACTAGATGAAGCTCTATGTTATTCTTGTCCTTTAGCTTCGAATAGATCGCTTAAGAGCCCTTCCAAGAAAACATGAATACTCTTTCTTTTCTTCAAACTCACAAATAAAAGCCGAGATATTTGTCTTTAATGAAGAGAATAAAATAGAGCGTAAGTGTAACACAATTACACCTAATACACACGAATTTCTTGAAGACCCAACTCTTAAATAATAGTGCATTTAATATCTTGAAAAGATTCCACAATTATAGTAAAATCATGTTTCCTGACATTTTAACAAGACATCATATTTTTTTAGATTATAGCAAATTATTGTCATATTTAAAGATCATAACATCATTTTCGAGATATTATTAAGATCTCGTAATATATAAAAATTATGACATGATTAATGAGATCTTTACACTAGTATTAATTAAACTAATTATAATTGGTCCATCAACAATTATAGTTAATTCACTTTAATTCTATATGAATTTGTATTCAAAACATAGAGAAATACGTATTATGTCATTCGTTAATTAATCACATTTATACGACATATCTCATATTACTCAATATAATATTAGTGACAATACTTGATATAATATATATAACACGTAGTCCACAAACTTTATTTATTAGATTTAGCGTCTAAATTTCAATAATCTCTCACATAGATAAGTGTCGTCTTATTGATCATATATCATTTTTCTTTAGCCAAATTCTGCTATGGATCAAAATTAACTTGATTTCACTATTATTGATGTAAAATCAATTTGATTGTACAATTATTGATGATGATCAACGAATACAATTAATTTGAATTTAATTTTTTTGTTCATAGAAGACTCACTCTTTTCTTTATTGCATTCAAAACTTTTCTGTCTTTTCATATATATTTCTAGAACAATTCGGTCCATCAGCTATACCAACAAGGGACTTGAGCGGTTTCAAAAGGTTCCTTTAAAAGAGGACTGGAATTGAGGTGCCGATGTTAAAAATGTTTTTAAAAGCGGACTGTAATTAAGGGGTTGGTGTTAAAAATGTTTTTAAAAGCGGTTGCTTCTCTGTTGTTCGTTTTTAAAGGTCCAATCTTTTAAACCGGATCATTATAATTTTTAAAAGCTCTTTCTATAACAGCGACGCTTAGTCCGATTTTAAAGACTAAATCTGTAGTAGTGTATAATAATATGCGCACAAATTCATACTACTTGGTTTCTATTTTTTATTTCTTGAATATAATTAGAAGATTTTATATTCACAAAAATACAAGTAAATTATTTTTATTGAATTAATAATATAATATATACATATATTAATTGTCCTAAAAGTTCGATTATTTGACCCTGTAACAATTATCGCTTGAAAGTACTTTCTCTGTTTGTTGATGACATGTCGTTTTTTATAACATTGGTGCTAGTATCCTTATATATAGAAGATTATTATGAATTAAGTATGTTTATCAATTTTTTGGTGTTTTTTGATGAAATTAAAATCGGTAATATTATTTGATTTTTTTTTTGTAAAGAATTGATCATAATTTACAAATATCGACGAATATGAAAATTAAATATTAATATACAAATTGTGACTAGAGGTGGCAAGTCGGGTCGGTCGGGTCAGGTTAGTTTGACTGTCTACAATATTCGGATTGGGGTCGGGTCGTTTCGGGTCTTCATTTGTCGACAACTTTCGGGTCATGGGTAGGATAAGGCGAGGTCGGGTCGGGTTTCGAGTCGCGTCACGTCGATCTTTTTCGGATGATGGGTCGGGTCGGACGAGACCGGGTCGGGTTCAGGTCGGGTTGCACCGACAACTTTCAAGTATTATTTTGAGTTTTAAGTTCAAATAGACAAGATCTGATCGTGTTATTGAATTGTGTTAGTAAATCTTGACTTTCTCTGATGTTAATGTGTTAGTAAAATTAGATTATGATGTGAGAAAGATGGAATTAGATCAATTTACAAGTTGTATCAGGTCAAGTCGGGTCGGGTCGGATTGGGGTCGGGTCCTCATGTGTCCCTCCATCTCGGGTTATGGATCGTCTCGGATCGGATCAGATTCGAGTAGTTTGACTTTATCAAAATATCGAATCGGATCGAATTCAGATCGAACTGAATCAGACGAATTTACGAGACGAATCGGGTTCTGCCACCTCTAATTAATTGTGACATTCAAGCTACGTGAAAGTTATCATCTACAATCTTTCTTTTAGCAAATGAAGAGGCTAGGGGGTAACTGGTAAGTAATCATATCGGATCGATTTAGCTTGATCTGAATGCAAATTCATTAAAGTTTTGCAAGCTTCACATGTGAATATTCATATCAATTAAAATTTTGAGGTGTGATGATCGATACTTCACAATGTACAGAATTCACATCTATATCTCAGATTTTAAAGTTCAAATTACCAATTCAAATTATTGAACAATTAAACTATTAAAAAATCAGTAATTTTGGAGGGTCCAAAAAATTTTAACATAAAATTGTTAAATCAACAAAATTTTCACCTCTTTAGAAAACAGTAATAAAATTCTAAGACATTCAAAATTCGATCGCTTTGTTCAATCTTCAAAAGTGTAGCAATATTACGCAATAATTCTCGTAATTTAGTTTGTAATTTGTTCTCTTTGCTCTCATGACATTTATATAATTCATCTATTTAATTCAATATTTTTGGAGTTACGATTTACTCCTGAAACCACAAAAGGATTGGTGAGAGGGCCAATCACGAGGAATGAGATCTTCTAACGGGCAACAAAAATACTGTGCGTGCTGCGCAGCAAATCTCAACATTTGATTTTCATCGAGATTCATGCAAACTAAACTTTATAATATCAAACCTCCTGAATCAAATTTGAGCTGTATGTATCCTACAACGCAGAAAATCTGAGCTGTATGTAGCTGCTGCGCGATAGAATAACAACTTTTCAATCACGAGGCGCCTTAATATTGGAGCTTGAGAGGAGAGATGGTGGGGCTTTAGCTTTAGAGAGGGTCGAGTCAGAAAAGAGAGGAAGACTTGGAAGGATAGAAGGAAAGATATCTCTTGGCAGCTCTTATTATAGGCATCAGTCATGCGTCTCGTTGAACCATTGTGTTAGATCAGAGGTCGGACTGGGACAGATTTAGAATTTTCGTAAGAGTTCAAAATTTGTGAACTTCTTAAGAGTTCGAAATGATGGTTATTTTTAAAAAATTATCTTATATCGTCATTTGTAAAAAGAAATTCAAATACATGATCATGTTTAAAAATAACGTAATATATATTATCAATTTTTTTATAAAAAAAAATTCAGAAGATTCAACTGCACCACTGAATGCATGTGACTCCGCCACTTAGATCGGCAACGTTTGATTTTTTATCATTTAATCCGTCAAAACACCTTAAGAAATCTACTGATGGATGGTAAAGCGTTGTGACGCTTCTGTGATCCGTTGTCACAACGGGTGTCTCGTATTTTTTTCGTACTCGATCGAAATTGTCTTTTTTCTGACTCATCAGGACACCACATTGAAACGTACGTTGTGACAACTGCCTATAATTGCCGAAATTAAAGGGCTTTCTTCAAGTAAATTGTATTGTTAATGTTGTCCAAACTTGTACAACTTGAATCAATCACCTATTAAACGTTTAAATCAATCTGCACAGGCATAATTTCACAAGCAAATGTTAATTAGTCTCTTATTATTTTTCTAATAATCCAATTATGAGGAATTAAACCAACAACTATATCAAAGAGAAAGGAACAAATAATTGTATAATAGGTTATGGCCGTACTAATTGAGAGTGGTTTGAGGGAATCAAATTCGTTGCTCGTCAAATCTCTCCTTGTTCCTGCTTGTTTCAATTTGGACCGTTCAAAATTCATTTAACGGTCAAAACATCTGTTCTCTGAATCAAATCACAGCCGTCTGTGACAGTCGATCGTTTCGTGACGATCAGATCGAAACAAACAGGATGCTGCTTGACTCCAATACAAGCAGCAGATTCGGATCCTGGTTTGAGGGAGAGATGGTACACATTTTTTTAGTAAAAAAAAAAAGCAGTGCACACTGTTTATAAGCTTTTTGTAAAGTTTCAGGACCCGTGACTCCGTGAGATTGAATTGGTTGTAAAGATCGCATCGATCAGTTCCATTAATAATATTAGTATTACATTTATGTACTTAACTAGGATTTATGTTCAACGATTGTTGATGGCATGAATGTTTGGTGCTGAACAAACAGTCAAAACCTACATAAATATATTTTGGCTTTAATCATACAGCAAGTCAGCAAGATAATGCTACTTAACAATCCAAAGTTGTCCTAAAAAGTTTGACCACAACAAAACAAGTCATCCCCTAAAGAACAGCCCTAAGCATTAATATATTTATCTGTCCCTTTGATTACACACCAGATGCAATGCTCCGCTAAATTTAATTTTATCCCGGAAAATAAAAGCAACTATCGTTATTCAATCGAGCAGTGATACACACGTCAGGTAGTGATTCAATTATGGAGATAACTATAATGAAAATGTTTCGCCGATCTCAAGTTTGATCTCATCATCGATTTTCACTAAACGTGTCTAGTTGAGTTTCAACGAAAATTTGTTTTACTTATAATACATATTTTTCGTTATTATGCATGTTATTTTTGTTATTGTGCATCTAATAACATGCATAACAGTCAAAATACTTATAATTTATATGTTAAGTTCATTATTTTTTTGTTCT